>CAKAOJ020000408.1:0-287500 GCA_916701645.2 Sebastolobus alascanus
TAGTATGACTTTTTTTTGCCAAAAGTTTGACATACTATACTATGAATTTTTGTGGCAAAAAATGTCGACATACTATACTATGACTTTTTTTTGCAAAAAATTTCGACATACTATAGTATGACTTTTTTTCATGACATTTTTCGACATACTATACTATGACTTTTTTGTCAAAATTTCGACATACTATACTATGACTTTTTTTTGCAAAAAATTTCGACATACTATACTATGACTTTTTTTGCCAAAAATTTCGACATACTATACTATGACTTTTTTTTGCAAAAAATGTCGACATACTATACTATGACTTTTTTTTGCAAAAAATGTCGACATACTATACTATGACTTTTTTTTGCAAAAAATTTCGACATACTATACTATGACTTTTTTTTGCAAAAAATGTCGACATACTATACCATGATTTTTTTTTGCCAAAAATTTTAACATACTATAGTATGACTTTTTTTTGCCAAAAAGTTTGACATACTATACTATGACTTTTTTTTGCAAAAAATGTCGACATACTATACTATGACTTTTTTTTGCAAAAAATTTCGACATACTATAGTATGACTTTTTTTCATGACATTTTTCGACATACTATACTATGACTTTTTTGTCAAAATTTCGACATACTATACTATGACTTTTTTTTGCAAAAAATTTCGACATACTATACTATGACTTTTTTGCCAAAAATTTCGACATACTATACTATGACTTTTTTTTGCAAAAAATTTCCACATACTATACTATGACTTTTTTTTGCAAAAAATGTCGACATACTATACTATGACTTTTTTTTGCAAAAAATTTCGACATACTATACTATGACTTTTTTTTGCAAAAAATGTCGACATACTATACTATGACTTTTTTTTGCCAAAAATTAACATACTATAGTATGACTTTTTTTTGCCAAAAAGTTTGACATACTATACTATGACTTTTTTTTGCAAAAAATGTCGACATACTATACTATGACTTTTTTTGGCAAAAAATGTCGACATATTATACTATGACTTTTTTATGCAAAAATTTTCGACATGCTATAGCATGACTTTTTTTTGCAAAAAATTTCGATATACTATAGTATGACTTTTCTTTGCAAAAAATTTAGACATACTATAGTATGACTTTTTTTTGCAAAAAATTTCGACATACTACAGTATGACTTTTTTTTGCAAAAAATTTCGACATACTATACTATGACTTTTTTTTGCAAAAAATGTCGACATACTATACTATGACTTTTTTTTGCAAAAAATTTCGACATACTATACTATGACTTTTTTTTGCAAAAAATGTCGACACACTATACTATGACTTTTTTGCCAAAAGTTTCGACATACTATACTATGACTTTTTTTTGCCAAAAATGTCGGCATACTATACTTTGACTTTTTTTTGCAAAAAATGTCGACATACTATACTATGACTTTTTTTTGCAAAAAATGTCGACATACTATACTATGACTTTTTGGCAAAAAGTTTCGACATACTATACTATGACTTTTTTTTCAAAAAATTTCGACATACAATACTATGACTTTTTTTTGCAAAAACTGTCGACATACTATACTATGACTTTTTTTGCAAAAAATGTCGACACACTATACTATGACTTTTTTTTGCCAAAAATTTCGACATACTATAGTATGACTTTTTTTTGCAAAAAATTTCGACATACTACAGTATGACTTTTTTTTGCAAAAAATTTCGACATACTATACTATGACTTTTTTTTGCAAAAAATGTCGACATACTATACTATGACTTTTTTTTGCAAAAAATTTCGACATACTATACTATGACTTTTTTTTGCAAAAAATGTCGACACACTATACTATGACTTTTTTGCCAAAAGTTTCGACATACTATACTATGACTTTTTTTTGCCAAAAATGTCGGCATACTATACTTTGACTTTTTTTTGCAAAAAATGTCGACATACTATACTATGACTTTTTTTTGCAAAAAATGTCGACATACTATACTATGACTTTTTTGCAAAAAGTTTCGACATACTATACTATGACTTTTTTTTGCCAAAAACTTCGGCATACTATACTATGACTTTTTTTTGCAAAAAATGTCGACATACTATACTATGACTTTTTTTTGCAAAAAATTTCGACATACTATACTATGACTTTTTTTTGCAACAAATTTCGACATACTATACTATGACTTTTTTTTGCAAAAAATGTCCACATACTATACTATGACTTTTTTTTGCAAAAAATGTCGACATACTATACTATGACTTTTTTTGCAAAAAATGTCGACACACTATACTATGACTTTTTTTTGCGAAAAATTTCAACATACTTTAGTATGACTTTTTTTTGCCAAAAAGTTTGACATACTATACTGTGACTTTTTTTTGCAAAAAATTTCGACATACTATGACTTTTTTTTTGCAACACATG
This sequence comes from Sebastolobus alascanus, assembly GCA_916701645.2. Classification (NCBI taxonomy): domain Eukaryota; kingdom Metazoa; phylum Chordata; class Actinopteri; order Perciformes; family Sebastidae; genus Sebastolobus; species Sebastolobus alascanus. The sequence continues at coordinate 2,433 of CAKAOJ020000408.1, forward strand.
TCGACATACTATACTATGACTTTTTTATGCAAAAATGTTCGACATACTATACTATGACTTTTTTTTTGCATAAAATTTCGGCATACGATAGTATGACTTTTTTTGGCCAAAAATTTCGACATACTATAGTATGACTTTTTTTTGCAAACACTTTCGACACACTGTACTATGACTTTTTTTTTGCAAAGAATGTCGACATACTATACTATGACTTTTTTTTGCAAAAAATTTCGACATACTATACTATGACTTTTTTTTGCAAAAAATGTCGACATAATATACTATGACTTTTTTTTTGCAACAAATTTCGACATACTATAGTATGACTTTTTTTTGCAAAAAATTTCGACACACTGTACTATGACTTTTTTTTTGCAAAAAATGTCGACATACTATACTATGACTTTTTTTTTGCAACAAATTTCGGCATACGATAGTATGACTTTTTTTTGCCAAAAATTTCGACATACTATAGTATGACTTTTTTTTGCAAAAAATTTCGACATACTATACTATGACTTTTTTTTGCAAAAAATGTCGACATACTATACCATGACTTTTTTTTGCCAAAAATTTTAACATACTATAGTATGACTTTTTCTTGCCAAAAAGTTTGACATACTATAGTATGACTTTTTTTTGCAAAAAATGTCGACATATTATAGTATGACTTTTTTTCATGACATTTTTCGACATACTATACTTTGACTTTTTTTGCAAAAAATTGACATAGTATAGTATGACTTTTTTTTGCCAAAAATTTCGACATACTATACTATGACTTTTTTTTGCAAAAAATTTCGACATACTGTACTATGACTTTTTTTTGCAAAAAATGTCGACATACTATACTATGACTTTTTTTTGCAAAAAATTTCGACATACTATACTATGACTTTTTTTTGCAAAAAATTTCGACATACTATATATACCATGACTTTTTTTTGCCAAAAATTTTAACATAATATAGTATGACTTTTTTTTGCCAAAAATTTTGACATACTACACTATGACTTTTTGTGGAAAAAAATGTCGACATACTATAGTATGACTTTTTTTCATGACATTTTTCGACATACTATACTATGACTTTTTTTGCAAAAAATGTCGAAATACTATACCATGACTCTTTTTTGCCAAAAATTTCAACATACTATAGTATGACTTTTTTTTGCCAAAAAGTTTGACATACTATACTATGACTTTTTTTTGCAAAAAATGTCGACATACTATACTATGACTTTTTTTTGCAAAAAATTTCGACATACTATAGTATGACTTTTTTTCATGACATTTTTCGACATACTATACTATGACTTTTTTTCAAAAAATTTCGAAATACTATACTATGACTTTTTTTTGCAAAAAATGTCGACATACTATACCATGACTTTTTTTTGCCAAAAATTTTAACATATTATAGTATGACTTTTTTTTGCCAAAAAGTTTGACATACTATACTATGACTTTTTGTGGCAAAAAATGTCGACATACTATACTATGACTTTTTTTTCAAAAAATTTCGACCTACTATACTATAACTTTTTTTTGCAAAAAATGTCGACATACTATACCATGACTTTTTTTTGCCAAAAATTTTAACATACTATAGTATGACTTTTTTTTGCCAAAAGTTTGACATACTATACTATGAATTTTTGTGGCAAAAAATGTCGACATACTATACTATGACTTTTTTTTGCAAAAAATTTCGACATACTATAGTATGACTTTTTTTCATGACATTTTTCGAAATACTATACTATGACTTTTTTTTCAAAAAATTTCGACATACTATACTATGACTTTTTTTTGCAAAAAATTTCGACATACTATACTATGACTTTTTTGCCAAAAATTTCGACATACTATACTATGACTTTTTTTTGCAAAAAATTTCCACATACTATACTATGACTTTTTTTTGAAAAAAATGTCGACATACTATACTATGACTGTTTTTTGCAAAAAATTTCGACATAAGTATACTATGACCTTTTTTTGCAAAAAATGTCGACATACTATACTATGACTTTTTTTTGCAAAAAATTTCGACATAAGTATACTATGACTTTTTTTTGCAAAAAATGTCGTCATACTATACTATGACTTTTTTTTGCAAAAAATTTCGACATACTATACTATGACTTTTTTTTGCAAAAAATGTCGACATACTATACCATGACTTTTTTTTGCCAAAAATTTTAACATACTATAGTATGACTTTTTTTTGCCAAAAAGTTTGACATACTATACTATGACTTTTTTTTGCAAAAAATGTCGACATACTATACTATGACTTTTTTTGGCAAAAAATGTCGACATATTATACTATGACTTTTTTTTGCAAAAAATTTCGACATACTATAGTATGACTTTTTTTCATGACATTTTTCGACATACTATACTATGACTTTTTTTTCAAAAAATTTCGACATACTATACTATGACTTTTTTTTGTAAAAAATTTCGACATACTATACTATGACTTTTTTGCCAAAAATTTCGACATACTATACTATGACTTTTTCTTGCAAAAAATTTCCACATACTATACTATGACTTTTTTTTGCAAAAAATGTCGACATACTATACTATGACTGTTTTTTGCAAAAAATTTCGACATAAGTATACTATGACTTTTTTTTGCAAAAAATGTCGACATACTATACTATGACTTTTTTTTGCAAAAAATTTCGACATACTATACTATGACTTTTTTTTGAAAAAAATTTCGACATACTATACTATGACTTTTTTTTGCAAAAATTTTCGACATACTATACTATGACTTTTTATTTATGAAATTTTTCGACATACTATACTATGACTTTTTTTTGCAAAAATTTCGACATACTATACTATGACTTTTTTTTGCCAAAAAATTTCGACATACTATACTATGACTTTTTTTTGCAAAAAATGTCGACATACTATACTATGACTTTTTTTTGCAAAAAATGTCGACATACTATACTATGACTTTTTTTTGCAAAAAATTTCGACGTACTATAGTATGACTTTTTTTTGCAAAAAATTTCGACATACTATACTATGACTTTTTTTGCAAAAAATTTCGACATACTATACTATGACTTTTTTTTGCCAAAAATTTCGACATACTATACTATGACTTTTTTTTGCAAAAAATTTCGACATACTATACTATGACTTTTTTTTGCAAAAAATGTCGACATACTATACTATGACTTTTTTTTGCAAAAAATTTCGACATACTATAGTATGACTTTTTTTCATGACATTTTTCGACATACTATACTATGACTTTTTTTTCAAAAAATTTCGACATACTATACTATGACTTTTTTTTGCAAAAAATTTCGACATACTATACTATGACTTTTTTGCCAAAAATTTCGACATATTATACTATGACTTTTTCTTGCAAAAAATTTCCACATACTATACTATGACTTTTTTTTGCAAAAAATGTCGACATACTATACTATGACTGTTTTTTGCAAAAAATTTCGACATAAGTATACTATGACTTTTTTTTGCAAAAAATGTCGACATACTATACTATGACTTTTTTTTGCAAAAAATTTCGACATAAGTATACTATGACTTTTTTTTGCAAAAAATGTCGACATACTATACTATGACTTTTTTTTGCAAAAAATTTCGACATACTATACTATGACTTTTTTTTGCCAAAAATTTCAACATACTATAGTATGACTTTTTTTGCCAAAAGTTTCGACATACTATACTATGACTTTTTTTTGCAAAAAATGTCGAAATACTATACCATGACTTTTTTTTGCAAAAAATGTCGACATACTATACTATGACTTTTTTTTGCAAAAAATGTCGACATACTATACTATGACTTTTTTTGCAAAAATTTCGACATACTATACTATGACTTTTTTTTGCAAAAAATGTCGACATACTATACTATGACTTTTTTTTGCAAAAAATTTCGACATACTATACTATGACTTTTTTTTGCAAAAAATGTCGACATACTATACTATGACTTTTTTTTGCAAAAAATTTCGACATACTATACTATGACTTTTTTTTGCAAAAAATTTCGACATACTATACTATGACTATTTTTTGCAAAAAATGTCGACATACTATACTATGACTTTTTTTTGCAAAAAATGTCGACATAATATACTATGACTTTTTTTTAAACAAATTTCGGCATACGATAGTATGACTTTTTTTTGCCAAAAATTTCGACATACTATAGTATGACTTTTTTTTGCAAAAAATTTCGACACACTGTACTATGACTTTTTTTTTGCAAAAAATTTCGACATACTATACTATGACTTTTTTTTGCAAAAAATTTCGACATACTATAGTATGACTTTCTTTTGCAAAAATGTTTCGACATACTACAGTATGACTTTTTTTTGGCAAAAAATTGACATACTATACTATGACTTTTTTTTGCCAAAAATTTCGACATACTATAGTATGACTTTTTTTTGCCAAAAAAATGTAGACATACTATAGTGACTTTGTTTTGCAAACAATTTCAAAGTACAATGGTATGACATTTTTTGCAAAAAATTTCGACATACTATAGTATGACTGTTTTGCAAAAAATTTCGACATACTATAGTATGACTTTTTTTGCATCAAATTTCGACATACTATAGTATGAATTTTTTTTGCAAAAAATTTCGACATATTATGCTATGACTTTTTCATGACATTTTTCGACATACTATACTATGACTTTTTTTGCAAAAAATTTCGACATACTATACTATGACTTTTTTTGCCGAAAATTTCGACATACTATACTATGACTTTTTTTTGCAAAAAATGTCGACATACTATACTATGACTTTTTTTTTGCAACAAATTTCGGCATACGATACCATGACTTTTTTTTGCCAAAAATTTTAACATACTATAGTATGACTTTTTCTTGCCAAAAAGTTTGACATACTATACTATGACTTTTTGTGGCAAAAAATGTCGACATACTATAGTATGACTTTTTTTCATGACATTTTTCGACATACTATACTATGACTTTTTTTTCAAAAAATTTCGACATACTATACTATGACTTTTTTTTGCAAAAAGTGTCGACATTCTATAGTATGACTTTGTTTTGCAAAAAATTTCGAAATACTATAGTATGACTTTTTTTTGCATCAAATTACGACACTATAGTATGACTTTTTTTTGCAAAAAATTTCGACATATTATGCTATGACTTTTTTTCATGACATTTTTCGACATACTATACTATGACTCTTTTTGCAAAAAATTTCGACATACTATACTGTGACTTTTTTTGCAAAAAATTTGGACACTATACCATGACTTTTTTTTGCCAAAAATTTCAACATACTATAGTATGACTTTTTTTTGCCAAAAAGTTTGACATACTATACTGTGACTTTTTTTTGCCAAAAATTTCGACATACTATAGTATGACTTTTTTTTGCAAAAATGTAGACATACTATACTAAGACTTTTTTTTGCAAAAAATGTCGACATACTATACTATGACTTTTTTTGGCAAAAAATGTCGACATTATACTATGACTTTTTTATGCAAACATTTTCGACATGCTATAGTATGACTTTTTTGCAAAAAATTTCGACATACTATACTATGACTTTTTTTTGCAAAAAATTTCGACATACTATAGTATGACTTTCTTTTGCAAAAATGTTTCGACATACTACAGTATGACTTTTTTTTGGCAAAAAATTGACATACTATACTATGACTTTTTTTTGCCAAAAATTTCGACATACTATAGTATGACTTTTTTTTGCCAAAAAAATGTAGACATACTATAGTGACTTTGTTTTGCAAACAATTTCAAAGTACAATGGTATGACATTTTTTTGCAAAAAATTTCGACATACTATAGTATGAATGTTTTGCAAAACATTTCGACATACTATAGTATGACTTTTTTTGCATCAAATTTCGACATACTATAGTATGACTTTTTTTTGCAAAAAATTTCGACATATTATGCTATGACTTTTTTTCATGACATTTTTCGACATACTATACTATGACTTTTTTTGCAAAAAATTTCGACATACTATACTATGACTTTTTTTGCCGAAAATTTCGACATATTATACTATGACTTTTTTTTGCAAAAAATGTCGACATACTATACTATGACTTTTTTTATAAAAATTTCGACATATTATACTATGACTTTTTTTGCAAAAAAAGTCGACATACTATACTATGACCTTTTTTTTGCAAAAAATGTCGACATACTATACCATGACTTTTTTTTGCAAAAAATTTCAAAATACTATAGTCTGACTTTTTTTTGCCAAAAAGTTTGACATATACTATACTATCACTTTTTTTTGCAAAAAATTTCAACTTACTATTCTATGACTTTTTTAAATAAAAAATTTCGACATACTATAGTATGACTTTGTTTTGCAAAAAAATTCTAGATATTATTGTAAGACTTATTTTGCAAAAAAATTCGAAATACTATAGTATGACTTTTTTTTGCAAAAAATGTCCACATACTATACTATGACTTTTTTTTGACAAAAATTTCGACATACTATCGTATGACTGTTTTTTGCAAAAAAGTTCGACATACATACGAAATGCAATTGAACTGAATTGTCTCTCATATATTTTCAAACACAAGGCTACTTGCCTGTATGGGATCTTATATGTTTTGCCAACTGAGACGCATCAAAGCATCTGATGACTTTTCTTGCAAAAAATTTCGACATACTATACTATGACTTTTTTTTGCAAAAAATGTCGACATGCTATACTATGACATTTTTTTCATGAAATTTTGACATACTATACCATGACTTTTTTTTGCAAAAAATTTCAACATACTATAGTATGACTTTTTTTTGCCAAAAAGTTTGACATATACTATACTATCACTTTTTTTTGCAAAAAATTTCAACTTACTATTCTATGACTTTTTTAAATAAAAAATTTCGACATAGTATAGTATGACTTTGTTTTGCAAAAAAATTCTAGATATTATTGTAAGACTTATTTTGCAAAAAAATTCGAAATACTATAGTATGACTTTTTTTGCAAAAAATGTCCACATACTATACTATGACTTTTTTTTGCCAAAAATTTCGACATACTATCGTATGACTTTTTTTTGCAAAAATTTCGACATACTATACTATGACTTTTTTTTGCAAAAAATGTCGACATACTATACTATGACTTTTTTTGGCAAAAAATGTCGACATATTATACCATGACTTTTTTATGCAAAAATTTTCGATATACAATAGTATGACTTTTTTTTGCAAAAAATTTCGACATACTATAGTATGAATTTTTTTTGCAAAAAATGTACACATACTATTCTATGACTTTTTTAAACAAAAAATTTCGACATACTATAGTATGACTTTGTTTTGCAAAAAATTTCTACATACTATTGTAAGACTTTTATTTTGCAAAAAATTTCGAAATACTATAGTATGACTTTTTTTTGCAAAAAATGTCGACATACTATACTCTGACTTTTTTTTGCAAAAAATGTCGACATACTATAGTATGACTTTTTTTGCAAAAAATGGCGACATACTATACTATGACTTTTTTTTGCAAAAAATGTCGACATACTATACTATGACTTTTTTTCCATGAAATTTTTCGACATACTACAGTATGACTTTTTTTGCTGAAAATTTCGACATACTATACTATGACTTTTTTTTGCAAAAAATTTCGACATACTATACTATGAATTTTTTTTGCAAAAAATGTCGACATACTATACTATGACTTTTTTTTGCAAAAAATGTCGACATAATATACTATGACTTTTTTTTTTAAACAAATTTCGGCATACGATAGTATGACTTTTTTTTGCCAAAAATTTCGACGTACTATAGTATGACTTTTTTTTGCAAAAAATTTCGACACACTGTACTATGACTTTTTTTTTGCAAAAAATGTCGACATACTATACTATGACTTTTTTTTGCAAAAAATTTCGACATACTATACTATGACTGTTTTTTGCAAAAAATGTCGACATAATATACTATGACTTTTTTTTTGCAACAAATTTCGACATACTGTAGTATGACTTTTTTTTCGCAAAAAATTTCGACACACTGTACTATGACTTTTTTTTTGCAAAAAATGTCGACATACTATACTATGACTTTTTTTTGCAAAAAATTTCGACATACTATACTATGACTTTTTTTTGCAAAAAATGTCGACATGCTATACTATGATTTTTTTTTGCAAAAAATGTCGACATAATATACTATGACTTTTTTTTTGCAACAAATTTCGGCATACGATACCATGACTTTTTTTTGCCAAAAATTTTAACATACTATAGTATGACTTTTTCTTGCCAAAAAGTTTGACATACTATACTATGACTTTTTGTGGCAAAAAATGTCGACATACTATAGTATGACTTTTTTTCATGACATTTTTCGACATACTATACTATGACTTTTTTTGCAAAAAATGTCGACATACTATACTATGACTTTTTTTGCAAAAAATGGCGACATACTATACTATGACTTTTTTTTGCAAAAAATGTCGACATACTATACTATGACTTTTTTTCCATGAAATTTTTCGACATACTACAGTATGACTTTTTTTGCTGAAAATTTCGACATACTATACTATGACTTTTTTTTGCAAAAAATGTCGACATACTATACTATGACTTTTTTTTGCAAAAAATTTCGACATACTATACTATGAATTTTTTTTGCAAAAAATGTCGACATACTATACTATGACTTTTTTTTGCAAAAAATGTCGACATAATATACTATGACTTTTTTTTTGAAACAAATTTCGGCATACGATAGTATGACTTTTTTTTGCCAAAAATTTCGACATACTATAGTATGACTTTTTTTTGCAAAAAATTTCGACACACTGTACTATGACTTTTTTTTTGCAAAAAATGTCGACATACTATACTATGACTTTTTTTTGCAAAAAATTTCGACATACTATACTATGACTGTTTTTTGCAAAAAATGTCGACATAATATACTATGACTTTTTTTTTGCAACAAATTTCGACATACTGTAGTATGACTTTTTTTTGCAAAAATTTCGACACACTGTACTATGACTTTTTTTTTGCAAAAAATGTCGACATACTATACTAAGACTTTTTTTTGCAAAAAATTTCGACATACTATACTATGACTTTTTTTTGCAAAAAATGTCGACATACTATACTATGACTTTTTTTTGCAAAAAATGTCGACATAATATACTATGACTTTTTTTTTGCAACAAATGTCGACATACTATACTATGACATTTTTTGCAAAAAATTTCGACATACTATACTATGACTTTTTTTGCAAAAACTTTCGACATACTATACTATGACTTTTTTTCGACATACTATACTATGACTTTTTTTCGCAAAAAATGTCGACATACTATACTATGACTTTTTTTGCAAAAATTTCGACATACTATACTATGACTTTTTTTTGCAAAAATTTCGACATACTATACTATGACTTTTTTTTGCAAAAAAATTGACATACTATACTATGACTTTTTTTTGCAAAAAATTTCGACATACTAAAGTATGACTTTTTTTTGCAAAAAAATTGACATACTATAGTATGACTTTTTTTTGCAAAAAATGTCGACATACTATACTACGACTTTTTTTCGGAAAAAATTTCGACAAACAATACTATGACTTTTTTATGCAAAAAATTTCGACATACTATACTGACTTTTGTTCGACATACTATACTATGACTTTTTTCGCAAAAAATGTCGACATACTATACTATGACTTTTTTTTGCAAAAAATGTCGACATACTATACTATGACTTTTTTTTGCAAAAAATTTCGACGTACTATACTATGACTTTTTTTGCAAAAAATGTCGACATACTATAGTATGACTTTTTTTTCACTAAAAATTTCGACATACTATAGTATGACTTTTTTTGCAAAAAATTGACATACTATACTATGACTTTTTTTTGCAAAAAATTTCGACATACTATACTATGACTTTTTTTGCAAAAAATTTCGACATACTATACTATGACTTTTTTTGCAAAAAATTTCGACATACTATACTATGACTTTTTTCGCAAAAAATTTCGACATACTATACTATGACTTTTTTTTGCAAAAAATGTCGACATACTATACTATGACTTTTTTTGCAAAAAATGTCGACATACTATACTATGACTTTTTTTTGCAAAAAATTTCGACATACTATACTATGACTGTTTTTTGCAAAAAATGTCGACATAATATACTATGACTTTTTTTTTGCAACAAATTTCGACATACTGTAGTATGACTTTTTTTTGCAAAAAATTTCGACACACTGTACTATGACTTTTTTTTTGCAAAAAATGTCGACATACTATACTATGACTTTTTTTTTGCAAAAAATTTCGACATACTATACTATGACTTTTTTTTGCAAAAAATGTCGACATACTATACTATGATTTTTTTTTGCAAAAAATGTCGACATAATATACTATGACTTTTTTTTTGCAACAAATTTCGGCATACTATACCATGACTTTTTTTTTCCAAAAATTTTAACATACTATAGTATGACTTTTTCTTGCCAAAAAGTTTGACATACTATACTATGACTTTTTGTGGCAAAAAATGTCGACATACTATAGTATGACTTTTTTTCATGACATTTTTCGACATACTATACTATGACTTTTTTTGCAAAAAATGTCGACATACTATACTATGACTTTTTTTGCAAAAAATGGCGACATACTATACTATGACTTTTTTTTGCAAAAAATTTCGACATACTATACTATGACTTTTTTTTGCAAAAAATTTCGACATAATATACTATGACTTTTTTTTGCAAAAATTTCGACATACTATACTATGACTTTTTTTTGCAAAAAATGTCGACATACTATACTATGACTTTTTTTTGCAAAAAATTTCGACATACTATACTATGACTTTTTTTTGCAAAAAATGTCGACATACTATACTATGACTTTTTTTTGCAAAAAATGTCGACATACTATACTATGACTTTTTTTTGCAAAAAATTTCGACATACTATACTATGACTTTTTTTTGCAAAAAATTTCGACATACTATACTATGACTTTTTTTTGCAAAAAATTTCGACATACTATACTATGACTTTTTTTTTGCAAAAAATGTCGACATACTATACTATGACTTTTTTTTGCAAAAAATTTCGACATACTATACTATGACTTTTTTTTGCAAAAAATGTCGACATACTATACTATGACTTTTTTTTGCAAAAAATTTCGACATACTATACTATGACTTTTTTTTGCAAAAAATTTCGACATACTATACTATGACTTTTTTTTGAAAAAAATGTCGACATAATATACTATGACTTTTTTTTGCAAAAAATTTCAGCATACTATACTATGACTTTTTTTTGCAAAAATTTCGACATACTATACTATGACTTTTTTTTGCAAAAAATGTCGACATACTATACTATGACTTTTTTTGCAAAAAATTTCGACATACTATACTATGACTTTTTTTTGCAAAAAATGTCGACATACTATACTATGACTTTGTTTCGCAAAAAATGTCGACATACTATACTATGACTTTTTTTTGCAAAAAATTTCGACATACTATACTATGACTTTTTTTTGCAAAAAATTTCGACATACTATACTATGACTTTTTTTTGCAAAAATGTCGACATACTATACTATGACTTTTTTTTGCAAAAAATTTCGACATACTATACTATGACTTTTTTTGCAAAAAATGTCGACATACTATACTATGACTTTTTTTTGCAAAAATGTCGACATACTATACTATGACTTTTTTTTGCAAAAAATTTCGACATACTATACTATGACTTTTTTTTGCAAAAAATGTCGACATACTATACTATGACTTTTTTTTGCAAAAAATTTCGACATACTATACTATGACTTTTTTTGCAAAAATTTCGACATACTATACTATGACTTTTTTTTTGCAAAAAATGTCGACATACTATACTATGACTTTTTTTTGCAAAAAATTTCGACATACTATACCATGACTTTTTTTTGCAAAAAATTTCGACATACTATACTATGACTTTTTTTTGTAAAAAATTTCGACATACTATACTATGACTTTTTTTTGCCAAAAATTTCGACATACTATACTATGACTTTTTTTGCAAAAAATTTCGACATACTATAGTATGACTTTTTTTTGCAAATAATTTCAACAAACTATACTATGACTTTTTTTTGCAAAAAAGTTCGACATACTACAGTATGACTTTTTTTTGCAAAAAATGTCATAGTATAATATGTTGAAATTTCGACATACTATAGTATGACTTTTTTTTGCAAAAAATTTCGACAAACTGTACTATGACTTTTTTTTGCAAAAAATTTCGACATACTTACTATGACTTTTTTTGCAAAAATTGTCGACATACTATACTATGACTTTTTTTTGCAAAAAATTTCGACATACTATACTATGACTTTTTTTTGCAAAAAATGTCGACATACTATACTATGACTTTTTTTTGCAAAAAATGTTCGACATACTATATATGACTTTTTTTTGCCAAAAATTTCGACATACTATACTATGACTTTTTTTGCAAAAATGTCGACATACTATACTATGACTTTTTTTTGCAAAAAATGTCGACATACTATACTATGACTTTTTTTTCAAAAAATTTCGACATACTATACTATGACTTTTTTTTGCAAAAAATTTCGACATACTATACTGTGACTTTTTTTTGCCAAAAATTTCGACATACTATAGTATGACTTTTTTTTGCAAAATGTAGACATACTATACTGAGACTTTTTTTTGCAAAAAATGTCGACATACTATACTATGACTTTTTTTGGCAAAAAATGTCGACATATTATACTATGACTTTTTTATGCAAAAATTTTCCACAGGCTATAGTATGACTTTTTTTTGCAAAAAATTTCGACATACTATACTATGACTTTTTTTTGCAAAAAATTTGGACACTATACCATGACGTTTTTTTGCCAAAAATTTCAACATACTATAGTATGACTTTTTTTTGCCAAAAAGTTTGACATACTATACTGTGACTTTTTTTTGCCAAAAATTTCGACATACTATAGTATGACTTTTTTTGCAAAAATGTAGACATACTATACTAAGACTTTTTTTTGCAAAAAATGTCGACATACTATACTATGACTTTTTTATGCAAACATTTTCGACATGCTATAGTATGACTTTTTTGCAAAAAATTTCGACATACTATACTATGACTTTTTTTTGCAAAAAATTTCGACATACTATAGTATGACTTTCTTTTGCAAAAATGTTTCGACATACTACAGTATGACTTTTTTTTGGCAAAAGTTGACATACTATACTATGACTTTTTTTTGACAAAAATTTCGACATACTATAGTATGACTTTTTTTTGCCAAAAAAATGTAGACATACTATAGTGACTTTGTTTTGCAAACAATTTCAAAGTACAATGGTATGACATTTTTTTGCAAAAAATTTCGATATACTATAGTATGACTGTTTTGCAAAAAATTTCGACATACTATAGTATGACTTTTTTTGCATCAAATTTCGACATACTATAGTATGACTTTTTTTTGCAAAAAATTTCGACATATTATGCTATGACTTTTTTTCATGACATTTTTCGACATACTATACTATGACTTTTTTTGCAAAAAATTTCGACATACTATACTATGACTTTTTTTGCCGAAAATTTCGACATACTATACTATGACTTTTTTTTGCAAAAAATGTCGACATACTATACTATGACTTTTTTTGCAAAAAATGTGGACATACTATACTATGACTTTTTTTGCAAAAAATGTCGACATGCTATACCATGACTTTTTTTTGCAAAAAATTTCAACATACTATAGTCTGACTTTTTTTTGCCAAAAAGTTTGACATATACTATACTATCACTTTTTTTTGCAAAAAATTTCAATTTACTATTCCATGACTTTTTTAAATAAAAAATTTCGACATACTATAGTATGACTTTGTTTTGCAAAAAAATTCTAGATATTATTGTAAGACTTATTTTGCAAAAAAATTCGAAATACTATAGTATGACTTTTTTTTGCAAAAAATGTCCACATACTATACTATGACTTTTTTTTGCCAAAAATTTCGACATACTATCGTATGACTTTTTTTTGCAAAAATTTCGACATACTATACTATGACTTTTTTTTGCAAAAAATGTCGACATACTATACTATGACTTTTTTTGGCAAAAAATGTCGACATATTATACCATGACTTTTTTATGCAAAAATTTTCGATATACAATAGTATGACTTTTTTTTGCAAAAAATTTCGACATACTATAGTATGACTTTTTTTTGCAAAAGATGTACACATACTATTCTATGAATTTTTTAAACAAAAAATTTCGACATACTATACTATGACTTTTTTTTGCAAAAAATGTCGACATACTATACTATGACTTTTTTTTGCAAAAAATGTCGACATACTATACTATGACTTTTTTTGCAAAAAATGGCGACATACTATACTATGACTTTTTTTTGCAAAAAATGTCGACATACTATACTATGACTTTTTTTCGCAAAAAATTTCGACCTACTATAGTATGACTGTTTTTTGCAAAAAAGTTCGACATACATACGAAATGCAATTGAACTGAATTGTCTCTCATATATTTTCAAACACAAGGCTACTTGCCTGTATGGGATCTTATATGTTTTGCCAACTGAGACGCATCAAAGCATCTGATGACTTTTTTTTGCAAAAAATTTCGACATACTATACTATGACTTTTTTTTGCAAAAAATGTCGACATGCTATACTATCACATTTTTTTCATGAAATTTTGACATACTATACCATGACTTTTTTTTGCAAAAAATTTCAACATACTATAGTATGACTTTTTTTTGCCAAAAAGTTTGACATATACTATACTATCACTTTTTTTTGCAAAAAATTTCAACTTACTATTCTTAGACTTTTAAATAAAAAATTTCGACATAGTATAGTATGACTTTGTTTTGCAAAAAAATTCTAGATATTATTGTAAGACTTATTTTGCAAAAAAATTCGAAATACTATAGTATGAATTTTTTTTGCAAAAAATGTCCACATACTATACTATGACTTTTTTTTGCCAAAAATTTCGACATACTATCGTATGACTTTTTTTGGCAAAAATTTCGACATACTATACTATGACTTTTTTTTGCAAAAAATGTCGACATACTATACTATGACTTTTTTTGGCAAAAAATGTCGACATATTATACCATGACTTTTTTATGCAAAAATTTTCGATATACAATAGTATGACTTTTTTTTGCAAAAAATTTCGACATACTATAGTATGACTTTTTTTTGCAAAAAATTTACACATACTATTCTATGACTTTTTTAAACAAAAAATGTCGACATACTATAGTATGACTTTGTTTTGCAAAAAATTTCTACATACTATTGTAAGACTTTTATTTTGCAAAAAATTTCGAAATACTATAGTATGACTTTTTTTTGCAAAAAATGTCGACATACTATACTATGACTTTTTTTGCAAAAAATGGCGACATACTATACTATGACTTTTTTTCCATGAAATTTTTCGACATACTACAGTATGACTTTTTTTGCTGAAAATTTCGACATACTATACTATGACTTTTTTTTGCAAAAAATGTCGACATACTATAGTATGACTTTGTTTCGCAAAAAATTTCGACATACTATACTATGACTTTTTTTTGCAAAAAATGTCGACATGCTACACTATGACATTTTTTTCATGAAATTTTGACATTCTATACCATGACTTTTTTTTGCAAAAAACTTCAACATACTATAGTATGACTTTTTTTTGCCAAAAAGTTTGACATATACTATACTATCACTTTTTTTTGCAAAAAATTTCAACTTACTATTCTATGACTTTTTTAAATAAAAAATTTCGACATACTATAGTATGACTTTGTTTTGCAAAAAAATTCTACATATTATTGTAAGACTTATTTTGCAAAAAAATTCGAAATACTATAGTATGACTTTTTTTTGCAAAAAATGTCCACATACTATACTATGACTTTTTTTTGCCAAAAATTTCGACATACTATCGTATGACTTTTTTTTGCAAAAATTTCGACATACTATACTATGACTTTTTTTTGCAAAAATGTCGACATACTATACTATGACTTTTTTTGGCAAAAAATGTCGACATATTATACCATGACTTTTTTATGCAAAAATTTTCGATATACTATAGTATGACTTTTTTTTGCAAAAAATTTCGACATACTATAGTATGACTTTCTTTTGCAAAAAATTTACACATACTATTCTATGACTTTTATTTTGCAAAAAATTTCGAAATACTAGTATGACTTTTTTTTGCAAAAAATGTCGACATACTATACTATGACCTTTTTTTTGCAAAAAATGTCGACATACTATACTGACTTTTTTTTGCAAAAAATGTCGACATACTATACTATGACTTTTTTTTGCAAAAAATGTCGACATACTACACTATGACTTTTTTTTGCAAAAACAATTTCGACATTCTATATTATGACTTTTTTTTGCAAAAAACTTTCAACATACTATACTATGACTTTTTTTCCGCAAGAACATTCGACATACTATAGTATGACTTTTTTTTTATGAAAAATTTTCGATTTTCTAAACTATGAGTTTTTATTCCACAAAATGAATCAACATACTATACTATGCCCTTTTTCATGAAAATTTTCGAAATTCGGTACTATGACATTTTTTTCACGGAAATTTGACATACTATAGTATGACTTTTTTTTCATGTAAAATTTTCGATTTTCTAAACTATGAGTTTTTATTCCACAAAATGAATCAACATACTATACTATGCCCTTTTTCATGAACATTTTCGACATACTATAGTCTGACTTTTTTTACATGAAAATGTTTTGACATTCTAAAATAATTTTTAGTCCCCCAAAATTAATCGACATACTATACTATGTCCTTTTTCATGAAAATTTTCGAAATTCTATACTATGACATTTTTTCACGAAAATTTTCGACATACTATAACTTTTTTTTCATGAAAAATTTTCGATTTTCTAAACTAAGAGTTTTTATTCCACAAAATTAATCAACATACTATACAATGCCCTTTTTCATGAAAATGTTCGACATTCTATAATATGAAATTTTTTATGAACATTTTCGAAATTCTGTACTATGACATTTTTTCATGAAAATTTTCGACATACTATAGTATGACTTTTTTTTCATGAAAGTTTTTCGATATTCTAAACTATGAGTTTTTTTTCCACAAAATTAATCGACATACTATACTATGACTTTTTTTTGCAAAAAAATTCTACATACTATTGTTAGACTTTTATTTTCCAAAAAATGTCTTCATACTATAGTATGACTTTTTTTTGGAAAAAAAATTCGACATACTATACTATGCCTTTTTTCATGAAATTTTTCGACATTCTGTACTATAACATTTTTTTACGAATATTTTCGACATACTATAGTATGACTTTTTTCATGAAACTTTTTTTACATTCTAAAATGAGTTTTATTCCACAAAATGAATCAACATACTATACTATGCCTGCTTTTCATGAAATTTTTCGACCTTCTGTACTATGACATTTTTTTACGAAAATTTTGGAAATACTATAGTATGACTTTTTTTTCATGAAAAATTTTTGATATTCTAAAATGATTTTTATTCCCCCAAAATTAATCGACATACTATACTATGTCTTTTTTCATGAAAATTTTCGAAATTCAATACTATGACATTTTTTGACGAAAATTTTCGGCATACTATAGCATGACTTTTTTTTCATGAAAAATTTTCGATTTCCTAAACTATGAGTTTTTATTCCACAAAATGAATCAACATAGTATACTATGCCCTTTTTCATGAAAATTTTCGACATTCTATAATATAACATTTTTTTACGAAAATTTTCGACATACTATAGTATGACTTCTTTTTCATGAAACATTTTTGACATTCTAAAATGATTTTTATTCACCCAAAATTAATCGACATACTATACTATGTCCTTTTTCATGAGCATTTTCGAAGTTCTGTACTATGACATTTTTTCATGAAAATTTTCGACATACTATAGTATGACTTTTTTTTCATGCAAAATTTTTGATTTTCTAAACCATGAGTTTTTATTCCACAAAATTAATCAACATACTATACTATGCCTTTTTTATGAAATTGTTCGACATTCTGTACTATGACAGTTTTTCACGAATATTTTCGACATACTATAGTATGACCATTTTTCATGAAAAATTGACGCGCTAGTAGTGTGTCAAAAAAAGTCAGTATATTATGTCGAAAAAAAAGTCATACTATAGTATGTCAAATTTTTTTTTAAAAAGTCATAGTATAGTATGTAGAAAAAAAGTCAAAGTATAGTATGTCGAAAAAATTTCATAGTATTGTACGTCAAAACATTTTGTAAAAAAAAGTCATTGTATATTATGTCGAAAAAAAGTCACAGTATAGAATGTCGAAAAATGTTGTAAAAAAAAAAGTCATAGTATAGTATGTCGAAAAAATTTCAGTTTAGTTTGTCAAAAAAATTTGTAAAAAAGTCATAGTATAGTATGTAGAAAAAAAGTCAAAGTATAGTATGTCGAAAAAAAATCATAGTATTGTATGTCGAAAAATATTGTTAAAAAAGTCATAGTATAGTATGTAGAAAAACAACTCAAAGTATAGTATGTTCGAAAAAAATTGATAGTATTGTACGTCGAAAAATGTTGTAAAAAAGTCATCGTATAGTATGTAGAAAAATTTTGTAAAGAAAAGATATAGTATAGTATGTCGACATTTTTTATTAAAAAGTCCTTGTATAGTATATCGAAAACTTTTGTAAAAAAAAAAGTCCTAGTATAGAATGTCGAAAAATTTAAAAAAAAAATTCATAGTATAGTTGGTCGAAAAAAAGTCATAGTATAGTATGTCGAAAAAATGTCATAGTATAGTATGTCGAATTTTTTTTTTAAAAAAGTCATAGTCGAGTATGTCGAAAAAAAGTCATAGTATAGTATGTCGAAAAAAAGTCATAGTATAGTATGTTGAAAAATGTTGTAAAAAAAAGTCATAGTACAGTATGTCGAAAAAGTCATAGTATAGTATGTCGAAAAAACGTCACAGTATAGTATGTCGAAAAAAAGTCATAGTATAGTATGTCAAAAAATGTTGTAAAAAAAAGTCATAGTATAGTATGTCGAAAAAAAAGTCATAGTATAGTATGTCGAAAAAAAAGTCTTCGTATAGTATGTCGAAAAAAAGTCATAGTATCGTATGTTGAAAACTTTTATAAAAAAAAGTCATAGTATAGTATGTTGAAAAAATTAAAGTCATAGCATAGTATGTCAATGAAGGTCAGTATAGTATGTCGAACAAATTAAAAAAGTCATAGTATAGTATGTTGGAAAAAAATCATAGTATCATGGTCAAAACCCAACCGGTCACGGCAGATGGCCGCCCACCCAGAGCCCGGTTCTGCTGTAGATTTATAACCGCTAAACGGGGAGTTTTTCCTGGCCACAGCGCATTGCAATGCAATGTTCTTGGTGGGATCTCTTGTTGGGTCTCTAAACTATAGAGTACGGTCTTGACCTGCTCTATATAAACAAAGTCTCGAGATGACGCTATATAAAAATAAATTGAATTGAATTGAAACTGTATGCAACACTGAAACTTGCCGAAATGATACACAGGGTCCAACATACGTTGGACCAGTAAATACAATCAGCCAGTTGCCCGATCAGGCCACTGCTTGCAAAAGTAAAATAAAAAAAATTAATAGTAGCCTAATAATTTAATTCAAATAATTTTTCAGACAATGCTTCATGACGAGCGACGTTACTGACTTCGCTCTGCTCTGGCGTGTCTGTCTCACAGTCTTGCAACTGAAGTGAGAGCAGAGCGCGCCGTGTGAAGACAGACAGGCAGGCTTGCTAACTTTCATAGATGAAATGGCGGTCAATAAAAACAACATATGAGTCGAAAGGCAAAAGAGCATTATTGCGTGTTGGAGAAAAACATATGACTGGGTTGACAATGATGACTGGTGATATAACAGAGAAAGAGAGAGGGAGAGAGACAGATAGAGACAGCCGCTGCGCCAATGGCAAACAGCTGTTGAGGAGCCAATGTGCAGTTGTTAGGAACCGATAAGCAGAACCAAACATTTTTTTTTAACGGGTACCTGGTTCTTGGCATTTTGTATTTGGTTCCAGTTTGGAACAGGGTTTTGGTTCCCAACCCTAGTAGAAAGTGGGGAAGGGGTAGGAAATGGGGAAGGAGCCACTGGCCCACCCACTTTACGCCCCTGGCCCAACATTTAAATAACTCTCACCAATCAATGTTATAAATAAAAATAATAATGGTTTACTTGCAGTTTAGTTTGGATTTACAAATAAAATTTTCTGTAATACTTCAAAAATTATTTGAAAAATAAGAAGTTCTGATAAGAAAATAAGTTAAACAAGGAGAACTGGCACATGGGTGTTCATTCTGGCATATTAAGTTTACACAAAAAGGAGTAAATTAATTATTTGACAATTGCCTCTCGTCCATTCTGTAAGCCTGATGACGTTTAAATCAGACAGAATACCGGACCCCAAGATGGTGCCTATTCATAAGAATTGCTCACCTGACCATGCATGGCGCATATGCCAAAAAAAATTCTAGCTTCCGGGTTACAGCCAGGGTTAAGTGGCCCACAGAATATGCGAGGTAGTGTTAATCCCATCATGCCTCTGGCCCAGTCAGGCCAATAAACCAATGAGAACAAGCAAACCATTCGGTGGTGACGTCATTCAGAAAAAATCATTTTTCTGGGCTTTGGAAAAGTTTTACAAAATATTAAACCTACATGGATTAAAAATATACAATAAAAAAAGGAATAATTGACCATATTTATAGCTGGAGGTGTCCCGTCAACAGTTTTACAGACATCTCTTTTAAAGTGTAGGTCTATGAGGGAAATCATTTTTGGGCCACAGGGGATTTTTTTGTTGCAATGCTGTGAGTGGCCACTGGAATAAAATTGGAAGCAAGGCTGAGTGGTGGCACCATATCCGGTTCTATAATGCATCCATGTTTTGTGTGTCTCTTCCTCACCTACTGCCAATCACAACAGCTGTCACTCACTGACCAATAAAACAAAGAGTTGAAACTAAAGGTGTATTCTGTTTTTTCATTCTGTTAACTCTAAATATTCACATCTGATAATATTTAGAGGAGATTTTTTTTTTATCTATTCGAGTCCTTAAAGCAGCAATAGGTAGAAATGGAGCAAATGTGATTAAAAAAAATATTTTTATAAAACAGTCACTATATCCTGACAGTAGTGCATGAGACAGATAAACTGAAAAAAATCATGTGCCTCTGTGTCCTCCGGTGCTCTTAATGGCATCTGCAAGATTTCACAGACCGGAGGAAAACAACCAATCAGAGCCGAGCTGGAGTCTGCCTTCTCTGACCAGCTGTCAATCACTCGCAAACTCCGATCAATCGGTCAAACTAGGCAGCGCTGATCAAATATACATTACAGTAACAGAGTACTGATTCATATTTGATCAGCGCTCCATAGTTTGACCGTTTGATCGGAGTTTGCGAGTGATTGACAGCTGCCTCCGTTGAATGAACAGCCAATAGGAACGCTCTCTCTCTCTGAAATGAACTGTGATTGGCCAAAGTCTCCTGAACATTTGAATTAAAATATGCTGACTGGTTATTATGAATTGTTTTGCACAATGATGCCAAAAACATTCTGCCTACTGCAGGTTCAAATGAACAATTTCCATTTCACTCTCTTTAAAACTACTTGTTAGGTAGCAGGACATTGCTGCAGCCTCTTTCTGGACACCAGAGGACCTAGAGTTCTGATTGACCGATCATCCATCCAGTCAGTGTCCCAAACATAAGATGATTTGTTGACTCCAGTAAGTCAACTTTCTAACTCTGCAAAATCTCAGTGTCTCCTTTCTCTGCTTCAGGGATTTAAGTCCATCGGGGCTTACGGTGGTTTCTCTGCAAAATCGACAGATTCACCTCTCCAAAAGTGCTCGAGGGCTCTGTTGTGAACTTTTGTGAAGACTTTTAATGAGTCTGCAAAGCTGCAAAACCTACACATTGAATTAGGGCTGGGTGACATGGCGAAAATCTTCTATCAAAATAGGCCATTTCATATCTCAATAACGATATATATCACGATATAGCATTTTTTTTTTTTGAGACATAGAAATCTAATTTCACTATCATTTTTCCTCTCTGCTCACATAGTAATGAAAAGATCCAAAATGCTGCACAAATGTCAGAAATGGTGTTTTCTATGCAGCTAAAACACAGTTGAACAGCATAAATGTCTGTTTACTCTTTCTCCTCCTTTCCCCACCTCATCCATCCAGTAATGCCTCCACATCTCTCTACAGGATTGAGCACAGAGCTGGTGACGGGGTGAAGCTGATGAGAAGCGGCGTTGTGAGCCATCCCCAGCCTCCCATGCGCTCCTAGAGCCTCTTTACATCTCACTGAACCCAGAAAGTTAACGGGCCCTGGCAGGCATCTGAATATGAGGGAGGTGCAACCCAGATCTCCCAGTTAGAGCCTCTCTGTGATAGGGTTGTAAACACCAGGGCTTAATTGGGAGACCGGCCGGTGAGCAGCTTGATTTTCATCAGCCATTTATTGATGCTCAGTGCTCCATGAGTTGGAGTGGGGGAGCCTGCAGGCCTCATAGATCACAGAGGCATGAAGATTTAACTATTCACAATCTCAGCGGAGTCGAATTTGAGGTAAGACTTGATGTGCCGGTTGAGCATAATATTCTACAAGTGAAGCAGTTCTTTTGTATGTTTGTTCTAATTAGAAGATGAGAAAGAGAACAGCGGCTATTATTGTAATAATCTATCCAACCATTCATTAAGGTTTCCAGACTTTTGAACACTTGTAATTAATGAATGAATGCATACTGTAGTGCCGTAGGCAGAAATCTAAGTGTGGTTCATGGGCACAGAGAAAATAACGCGCAGGCCTAGCCTGTCCAAGACCAAACATTTACTTAATAGGTTCTGAAACGCATATGTTAACCAAAATAGGCCATTACAACTAGAGGTAGACCAATTAATCGGTTTGGCCAATTAATCGGTGCCTATAGGACGTTTTACAAACTATTGTTATTGGCAGAACTAGGCTCTGATAGTGGCCGATGGCAGCACAGCCTCCACCAGTCACACGGGGACGTAAATCACTGTTTTGCATGGAGGCTCCATACACAAAGTCAAGGTAGAGGGGGAGAAAAAAAGTTAACTCTCGAAAATAACGCAACACTATCAGCTCTTCGTCCCAGATACAAGACAGGCAGACAGGGAGGAAGAGGAATCATTCACTGTTACTTTAACTTGCTTACTGTACCAATTTGACGCTCTCTCTTCCAAATAATCCAGCCATGTGACCATCCATTCATTAAATGAAATCACACACTTAAGGATCCTCCTTACCCCGGGAATATGAACGAACCTTCATAGTTTGTAAGACTGGCATTTAACAATGTGCAAGAAGCGCAACAGAAGTAATCCTGGCCAGTCATACTGTAAGCCACAGAACAACGCATCGCCCATTACAAATAAATAGAACATTTTCCAACGATGTAATCCACCAAATCACACTTCAGTATATTCTCTTGTGAATTATTCAATTCGGAGTGACAAAAATCTAATTTATTAAAAACGGCATATGCAAAAGTAGCCGACTAGGCTGCTTCAGAAGTAAAGACGATATCGACCAATTAATCAGCTATCGGCTATTTCCTGTTCCAAACTATCCTTTATATCGACCTTTAAAAATCCCCTATCGGTCAACCTCTAATTACAACTATACTTGCCTCAATGCACCACAGTTTAATCATACAAGCCTTAGACATCACCAGAGGTAATGTTACAGGCACCTGACATGTATACATTCATATTCTACATATCCAACTACACCAAGTATATAAAACAACCCGTTACATTAATCATTCAATATTTATTCCAGCATATTTGCACTCTGCACCATTACACTACTGTATTATTGTTTACAGAAGCAGCCTGACATCTTGTTGTATTCTTTACATATTTATCTTCTTTCTTTGCTCTTGTTCAGCTTTGTTGACCTTGTTTTTAAGCTGCATTTCTATTTTCATATGTACAATGACAGCAAAATAATCACAGGCAAATTCCTGTTCTGTGTAGGCCTACTCATACCTGGCCAATCAAGCTGATTCTGATCCAAAGAGACAAACATTAACAGCATGACGTAGCCTGGCACAGCGGCCATATATTCACACACACACACACACACACACACACAGTTGACAGACCCAACAGCATCATTAATCAAGCATATGGATGAAGCACCTGCATTAACTTTAAAAACAAAAATACACTTTAAAATACCCTGGTATGGCAGCCACATATAAATACACTTTAACATAGCCTGGCATGGCTGCCACATATTCTCACACACAGCTGGATCACAGCAACATCAACATTAAATCCACTTGTACACTGAACAAAAACAATAATAACAAACAATAATAATGAAATAGGCCACTATAGTCCAAAATTGTAAATGAGCTTACTTTTGATGACGACAGCAGGAGACGACGGGGCTTGGTATTGAACACTGAAGTGATTTCATTAAAGTCTCTTTGAAAGGAGAGCAGGTACACAGAGTTCAGTCTGATATGATGCCCTGATGCCAGCTTGTTATGGGTAGGTAGGGTGACGAGAGGCCACATAACGTTACGCGTCGTTATTATTTGGCACTTGTTGATGAGAAACTGGAGGTCTTGGTTGAGAATGATGACTGAACTTCTTGCTCCTGCTCCTCAGGCTTCTGCTCCTCGTGGTTCCTCCATAGGTGTTCCGGTTTAACGAGCGACCGTGTTATCAGGTGACTTTCAGCCGAATGCCTCCGTGTGCTCGTAGTTTATTGTTTTTTATTTAGTTTTATGTAACTGGTTGGTGTAGATAATAAACAGAGAGGAGTAGGCTATTAATTTAAAATCGGGGAAGTAAAATTCAAGTCTTTCTGCTCGTGTTTCCAACAGCTGCAGCCACTACAAGCAATCAGGAGGCATGTGTGCGCATCAGGGTTGCCAGATCAGATTGACAGTTTCCAGCCCAATCATAATTTAAAACCCGCCCGTTTCAATAAAAACAGCCCAAATCATAACCTTGCCAGCAAGCCGTGTAAAATCATTACATGCAATAGAAAACACATCAGCATACAAAGCTTTATATCTGCATCAAATAACCAAAGATAATTGTTTGATGAATAGGTTATGGCAACCCACAAAGGGTGCAGTCAAACAACCAAATACACATTGCCATGTCAATATCAATGATGATGATGTCAAGGTAAGTAGGTCCTTATCCCTAACAATGATTGAATACAACTCATATCAATCAAATATTTCAAAAATTAAATGAGTCAATAATATAAGTGAGTGGAAACAACAAAGTTTACTAAAATTGTATATCTGGGTTTTGCCCATAAAATACAGCTTTTTTTGGTAATATTGTTTTCACAATATTTTCAAAACCTAGTCAAATGTTGATGAAAGCAGCCTAAATTTCATTTATCAGCCCAAAGCTATTTTCCCCACCCAATTAATCAAAAGTAGCCCAATCTGGCAACACTGCGAGAGTGAAAGAGGAGGGGCTACTGCAATCTGGTATTTGCAAAATGCAATTACACTCAAAAAATCTGACCTATCAGGTACCCTAAACAAGACTTTAAGTTTTATGATCGTAGTAAGATAATTGAAACAGTGCTGACTGCTATTCACTGAAAGCAGAAAAACGGAAGCCTTCTGATTGGATGGGCCTGATTGCCTACAGTTACATATATTTTAGATTTAATCTCCCTCTAAATAACTCTTTACTCTCTGCAGCTGCTCAGGCTTTATCCATCCACATAGCTTCCCATCCACTAAATGCATCACACTCATGCCTCTACCTCCTGAATGGGCCGGTCTGTAAATGTAGATGCGAGTTGACATGGTTCAGACAGTGAGGTTATGACTAGAAAATCAGCCAGACTGACAGCTGGGCTCCAGGGGAAGAATTAATCAAGAGTGAACCAAGAACAAACGATGAAGAGAGAAACTGGTTATACTGTTAACATCCTGTTATTTTCAGCTGATTTTAGAAGCTAAGCCTATTGTGTTTTTTTTCATTCTGTTAAAAATTGTTAACACCATATTGTTACATTTGGTATGTTGTTATATTTGATATATAATTTACAACAGTGTCTGCCAACCTTTTTTGGTCAAACATACCCCCATGCACTCTCAAATTAGCCCAAGTATATTACCCTTTGATCTATGGGATGGTTTCATAGAATAGTTTTATAGTATTTCCCCACAGAGGAAACTCAGCTGTATGTGAATCCACATAGTTAGACGTACCGAAGTTATCCTGGTATTGTTGATGAGGCTTGGTCTTGAGTCATAGGAGTGCCATAAAAAAAGAATAAATTTGTAAAAGAATAAGAAAAATAAATATGGAAATATAAGAGAAATAAGCTAGGCTAAATGAAAGAATAAATCAATTAAAAATAAATTAAAAGGTCTATAATTATTCTTTAATATTTTTTATTTTGTTATTTCCACATTTATTTATTCTTTTATTTATTTCAATTTATATTTTCATGTTTATTTTCTCATTGTTTTACAGACTTTTTTATGTCACTCCTGTACCTCCATATTTTTTCTTTTGGCGAAGTTTGCATTTTTACTACTACCATTTGGAGTGGCAGAAACTGAACATTTCTACAATTTACAGTATCTATTATTTTTAACTTTGTGTTGTCGTTTCTCCAACTA
Source organism: Sebastolobus alascanus (assembly GCA_916701645.2). Classification (NCBI taxonomy): domain Eukaryota; kingdom Metazoa; phylum Chordata; class Actinopteri; order Perciformes; family Sebastidae; genus Sebastolobus; species Sebastolobus alascanus. The sequence continues at coordinate 29,380 of CAKAOJ020000408.1, forward strand.
GTCTTCAAGCTGTTTCAATCAGCTTACCACTGACTCATCTTAGTGGAAAACTGCAGTGTGTGTGTCTTGTGCACTCAGACTACCATAGTTGGTAAATTATTGTGAATACATTTGTAATCCTATTTATGTGCTCACTTTCCTCCAAAACACAAATATGTGGTCAAATGTTATCAGTCAAAATTTATAATTTTTAAAGTTAGCTGAGCTACTCCACAATCTTTCCGTGTATGGTTACTGCAGAAGTACCCTCTGGCTTCAGTGACTTACATAATGTCAAACTATCTCCTCTTTTTATAGCCTTTTAGTTGTTTTCTGAACTTTGTCGTCAGTTTGTCGGAGTTTGTCTCGAATTTGTTTTTCCTGCTCCGAAGAAATGCTTTTCCATTTTCTATTCATGATTTGAGGCCAAATAGGAAATGGAGTTTTATGTTTGCAGTGCGCCAGCAGCGCTCCTTAATGCCCCCCCCCCCCCCCCCCCCCACTCACCTCTGCATCATCTGAACTACACAGAAGTCCTCAGGAGCCATTCAGATATGAGAGCTGACACACATATGAAAGAGTCTCTCAGGGCTGCAGTGACCTGAGGGACGAGCTCAGCAGAGCGTCTGTACTTTATCACATAACATGTTACATTCTCAAGACTTTGGATAGGGATTTTTTGCAGAAGGCACAGCGCAGGAGTGTGTGTGTATGTGTGTGCCTCTGTGAGAGAGTAAGATCACATATTTGAGAGTGCATTTTAGCGTTGATTCAATGCACACATACATAGACATTGATGCACACTTTGAATTGAATGTAACTGAATGGAAATCGTGCTGTAATGGCATGTGAATAAGACTGTCAACCATATTTGTTTTTGGCCAACGTGTGTCATAAAAGACCAGGATAATAAACAAGGAGTGTCCCTCACAAAAAAAGAAAAGGTTTATGTCATCACTAACTTCAGTTACACAAACTGCAACACGTGTGTGTAATCATGGGCGTCTTATCCAAGATAAAGTGTCACATGGTTTGGGTTGAGAAATTTCTTCCTCAAGGACCTCCTCCTTAGGTCAACATTTCATAACTATTAGGAAACATTTTTAAAAAGCATCTGCGTCAACACAATCACGTGATTGTCAACACCAACAAAAAATATTCTCAAGTAAGTTTTAATGTTTCTGTTTAGCTCAGTGAGTAAAAATACATTTCCATAGTCAGGTTTTTTTCCTGACTGGAGCTACTCATTCAAACTAATGCTCACTTAAAGGGATAGTTTGTGTGTTTTGAAGTGGGGTTGTATGAGGTACTTATCCATAGTCAGTGTATTACCTACAGTAGATGACGGTCAGCACGCCCCCAGTTTGGAGGAACAGACAGGAGTTACGGCACAGAACCAAAGCAATGTACTGCTGTGGACGACAGCAAAATGTATTTTAGCCACCTAAATGAAAGGCCCACCTAAAGAAATCAATATCAGTTTAAGTGTACGCTATATTTACAATATTTTTGCCAGTTTACCTTGCCGTGAGACAGCTATACAGTCTGTGTTTCCGACGGGGAACTGAAGCCGTTATCTATACTCTCGCCAAAGCAACCAGACTCCATTGAAAAAAACAGTAATTTTACCTCGCAGAACACGGGAGTTGCTGATCTACCGCTGCCTCGATCGTTAGTTTGTTGTGCTGTTGTGTGATTTTGGTGAATCCGAACTAACCAAAGTCACACAATAACACAAACAAACTAACCAATCGAGGCAGCGGTAGACCAGCAACCCCCATGTTCTACGAGGTAGTGGTGGCTTTAGCAAGAGCCAGCCCAGTCGCACAGCAGTTATTGAAATAGGCACCAAATTTGATGAATTGATTCGTGTACATAGACACGAATTTCAATTTTTTTTCGTGATGGTCAGTACGAAATCAGTTTGTATGTAATCCACGTAATTGTGAACTGGGAAGTATAAAGGGCGGCAAACGCCGCATAGGGAGTAGGTCCGGGTGGATGGGTGGGTCAAAAAACACAGGACTTTCACCCAGGAGACCGGTGTTTGTGTCCCATGTGAAACCACAAGTCAAAGTTGATTTATATGCCACGTAACTTCTGTACTTAAGTTACGGCACATCCAGAGTTATTTTAATCCAAACTACCAAAATAGTTTTGTTACCTAAGCCTAACCAAGTTGATCTGTTCCTAATCCTAACTAAGTAGTTTTATTTTTAAAAGACTGGAGCGGAAATTGACACGTGCATCACATGTTGTTGAATGTCATGCTGAGCATCACAAAAAAAGGGGAAATTCGTGTCTATCTGCATGAATCAAATAGATTCAATTTCATGATTATCTCACGAACTGCCGTGAGACTGTGTTGCGAGAGCATAGATGGATACAATGGCTCCAGTTCCAGTTTTAGGTGGCTAAAATATGTTTTGCTCCTGCCCCCTTCCAAAGCAGTACATTGCTTTGGTTCCTTTCGGTATCTGTTTCTCCAAACTGGGGGCATGCCGACCATCGTCTACTGTAGGTTATACACTGACTATGGATAAGTACCTCATACAACCCCACTTCAAAACACCAAACTATCCCTTTAAGTTGCTCTGGGTGAAGACAGGCACCAGACTGTTTTGTTAACAGGTGACATTGATTAGCAGTGATTAGCTGGGAGAGGGGACTTTATACAGAGATAATAACGAGATGAGAAAATTTGACAGAGAGGAGATTATTGCAAGCAAAAGATTCAATTACTGTCATGTTGATATGAATTGAGGTTGAGCAGAGTTCTTTTTTCAAAGTTGTTTTTCTTTTTTTTCCTCACTGCAGGGTGAACATTTCTATTTGAACTTGCTCGCTGGGTCAAAACGTTCCTGTAGCTAAAAATTTGAAATTAACAATCTGCTGCGGACTGAATCATTTCTGTTACCATTTTTACTTAAACGGTTGTGACACTGCATACGAGTCATTTCAAACACTCGCAACAACAAAAAGCACTTTTGTACTTCTTGGTTACCCCGTGACCACATAACGTTATGCCACTGTCTGTCTCGTAAGACTATCGGACATTTCAGTTTGTAGGAAACACAGTCAAAGTCTGTCTGTTAAAGATAATGACACAGCAGTTATTACTGTATGTAGCATTAATCTGCCTTAACACTCAACCATCCACATCCTGTTTGAATTCAGACTATCTATCAGCTGCTTTTGGCACTTTCTTTATGAGTCATCAGTCGTCCTGTGTTTTTCTACCTTAAACTCAAATCTCCATGGCAACCCAAAATGTTGGCTAGCGTGAGTGACTTTTTATTCCCACAGTGTCTCATTTTGCTTCTTCTGTATTTGGAAGTACTGGGGAGTAAAGAGGAACTTAGAAAGTCCCTGTTGGTTAAATTTAAGCACTCTGGAAAATACCTCCTTGACTGTAAGCTTACAGTGTCGCCCTTTATTTATTTATTCAGCAGAATAGACTAAAGATCTGTTCTTCACAAGCCAAGAAAGAAATGTTTAACATAATGTCCCAGAATACAGCCTGCGTCATATGATAACTATGCTGAGATTATTACGTAATTAAATGTTAAAACAGCTCAGCCTGACCTCACAGCTGGAATGTGCAATTAGGTGCCCTTGTAAAAGCCTTAAGTTTACATGCCAACCAATAACTCTTCAATGATGGCTTTTCTTGAGAGCAATTCCTTATATAGACTAATCGCGTCTTTGCCCGTCTTGCTCTCTGCCTGTTTTCACAGCACTGGGCCCAAACATTTTACAGGACTGAATCACAGCTAAGGTTTGCCCCCGGAGGAGAACCGGTTTTATTAGCAGACTATTTCTGGACACTTGTCAGACTGCACTACAGCAACCCTTTAGTCACTTTTCATTAGCGCTCACATTCAAGAAGTCACAGAGTGCACCGCGTTAGGTTCACTCATATTTCAGTGTGTGTTGGCAGAACCAGTAGGTCGTAGTGATTTGTAATGCCCTTTTGCACAGCCCAGTAATTCCACAAGGCTTTTCTTTAATGCTACTGGTAATGTCACAGTCACTTTTTCGCTATCATAATTGCATGGTCAGTGATCCAGTGTGAGCTCACTGGTCTTTCCTGCAATTTGTTCAGCTACAGTTGGATAAAGGGATATATTGTTTGAGCTTTCCCTCATAGGTGAGCTCGACTGAGAATAAGGTTTCTATGAACCAGATGGGAGCTACGCCCATTATAGTACAACGAAGTATGTATTGAGAGGAAGGTCTCCATGGAGGAAATGGGACGCATACGAGGGTCACTGCAGTGTAATTTGAACATAAGGTATACTTACAGGAAAGGGAAGGTATAATAGGGTCCTTATAACCCTTACCAAAAAGAAGTTTATTCAAGTGTGCCATTAGTATACTTCTTTTAAACTTAAAATAAGAGAGTATACTTTCAATTTACTTTTTATGTACTTATCAGAGATATACTTAACAAAAGTATACTTAAGTATACTTGGCTTATACTGACAAGTATACAGAAAAGTCTAAGTATACTTGACTTATTCTGACAAGTATATCTGGCTTATAGGTCTACTTGTACTTAATCTTTCAATCAAATTATACTTAAGAAAAGTATAATTAAGTATTCTTGCCTTATAGGCCTACAGAAAGGTATACTTGGCTTGTAGTTGTGCTTACTTTTTGATAGAGTAGCCTATTAAAGTGTTTGTAAAAGGATGTTTTGAATTGAATTTACTTCAATTCATCAAGAATTTGCAAAGTTATTGGATTATCCGTTCACGATAATAATAATATCAATAACAATGACGAGTCTCAAGTCAAGTCTCAAGTCACTGTGTGCGCGACTTAAGTGCGTCATGAGTCCAAGTCACAGACTCGAGTCCCCATCTCTGCCAAAAAGTGGGCTACAAATGTATACAAATATACTTGAGGTATAAAAACTATTAAACTAGTAGTTTACTGAGAGTATACTTTAAAGTCAGACCTGAAAAGGCACATTGTTGCATAAGATCCAACTGCTTTTTCAGATCACGAAGAGCGGATCAAATCTAAGAATTTCAAATGACCCCTACAGATGTATACATGCAGTTATGTCTGCATCAAAAGCAGCAATTGGAATATAAAGTGAAATCATTTTCATATAAACTACTGTAAAGAAGCATTTCCATCAGGGGAAGTGCTGCTACACTGAGGTCATTAATCAACACTTGCTTGAGGTGACTGGACACTGTAGTGCCTCAACAGCAGCTGTGATATAGCTTCACTGTGTAGCGCTACACGCCCTGCCAGTCAGACTGCACCCTCTGTGCTTGCCATGTGTGTGTTTGTGTGTGTGTGTGTGTGTGTGTGTGTGGGCGGGTGGTTGCTATTTGTCTAAGCTGGCTCAGACACACCTGCAGACATGGCGAGGCTTGTCTCATCAATTTTCATGTAACCATGCCCCGTAGCAATGAAAAGACACACCGCATGTTCAGCCCAGTCAGATGGTCAGGTAGTGTGTTCTCAAGATTGTCAGATAAAACGTAGCTGCATATAAAATAGAAGTGGTGATCTGATCATATTTGAGATAAAGGACACATACATTTATTGCTTTTAAGTATCAATATTCTTGATTTGATTTTGATTTGATTTGATAGCGGTGATACAATTTAACATATTCCAATACAGGGCATGAAAATGATGTGCTGCACAAGACTGTTTATAGAGTGCTACAGGAATGAGCCCTAAAACCCGGAAATGAGTTAGCATTTTAGCACTTCCAGTTCCCTCTTCTGGAAGTCAATGGGTTTTTTTCAATGGGTTTTTAATTAGATGCCTGAAATAAGGTCTGTGGTTAACACAAGCTTAAGAGATTTTAACGTTTTGTTCTACGATATAAAATACGTCAGTGAATATCCCACTCGTTAATTTTGAAGCTTCTATGTGTCTTAAAAAAAGGCGGTTGCTAACAAGCGGCTGAAGGAGACAACTAAATGGATGTGGAATGGACAAAAAGCCAATGGAAAAATCCCATTGGCTTTTTGTCGAGGGAACCCAGAGCGATGCTAAATTCCTGATTGGCCTACAAAAATACGTCATCTATGCAGCACTCTATACCTATTGCTAATTTTCAACTCTTGTCCCTAGTTGGGCTTTTACATGTACAGTATAATTAAAATATACAGCTTTCTATATCATAAAACCACGTTACCACACCAAGTATGAAAATACAATAGTTTCGCTAAAATTAAACATTTTAAAGGAAATTCGTAGCGGTTATGTGACCTGACTATAAAGGAACACATTAACCACTTTTTGAGTTACTGTATGTTCACACGCACACACATCATATTGTTTGGGAGTACAGTATTCGAGTCAGTGCACTTTAACTCTCAACTTCCCCTTTCAGGAGAGGAGAATAAATAGACTTTTTTTCTTACTTGAATAAAAATCCTCTTTTGCTTGACTGAACTGAAATGGCAATGAATGACCACAACGCCACAGGCATTGCAGTGTATGTGTGTGCGTGTTTGTGCGGTTCACATGACCTCACTCTTTCATATCTCAATTGCATCTGACTCTTACACCTGGTGGTACTTGCAACACACACACTTTAACAGCTTTCATTCCCCCTTTTTATTCCCATTTAGGGACTCTGAGATGGGTGGAGTGGTTGTTGCTGTAATTTTGTGTTATTATGTAAAACGCTGCAATCTTGCCTGTGACTGGTGTTGCAGGGTTTTCAGTGCATGTAGAGGAGCCTTTCTTTTAATATCCTAACACCGGGAGTTTGTTTTGAGACACATTTAATAAAGGCTTCTTATGATTTCTTTTCATATGAAGTTTACCTAACTTTCCCTCGCCGTCTGACATCACTCAGTGTGAGTAAAGTACGGCAACCACAAGAATCCAGTTTCCCATGCAGGAAACACATGAGCACAGACAGAGGGCCCATTCTTACACAAAGTGGGCAGGGTGCAGTGACGTTGTGACCAAAACACACACTCACTCATAGAGAGAGGAGGAGGGGAAACAAGGGCAGAGAGGGAAACAGGAACAGAAAGTGAAGACTTGTCAAGATGTCTGGGTGAGGGGGACCAGAACAGAGCAGAAGCCAGATGCCAAAAAACACAGAAACAACAGAAGTTTGAGCAGCTGACTGGATTAGACAGGAGGGGCGAGCTGACCTGCCACTTCACATGTGCCTGCGGGGGTAAGGTGCCGCTTTCAATGACATCTTGAGTGCCAGCAACTTGAAATACTTTGAAACTGTTCTGAGTGGTTTATATAAGCTGTTGATGCTTTTCGTTGTGGAAAAACAGAGGCAAATGTGCTGCTACTGTGCCAAACTCCAATTAAAAAAAGTGTTGTTTTGGCAGTGGTTAGATTTGACAGGATGTTTGACAAGTTAAGATAAGCTGATAAGTTTCTTCCTGCCTTTGAGTGTCACTAAACTCTTCTAGTTATTTTCTTGACTTTTTAAAATAAACCATTTGATTCAAATTTCAGTTTATAAAATGAAAAAGTTTGTCATTTGTTATAATCTCCACATTTGCTGCATCAATAACTTTCCGTTGCTCTGTTCGATGGATCTTTTTTTTTACATTCACTGATGCCGGTTTTAGTTTCCTCCTCCTGCTCTCACTGTAAGAATGTCCTCACCTCAGTCAGTATCGAGTTGACACAAGTCTGAACTGTAATGGGCTTGTGCACTTGCTCTTGCTGCACTCCTCCAGACTATCTGCAGGCCTGTAGCTACCCGAGCGAAACAGTTGCACTTAGTGATCCAAGATAGCTCATGTTTTCTGCAAAAAAAACAAACGAGTGTGGCTCTAACAGTTTGTTTGCGGCTGGCTCAAGTCACACTATCCAAGTGCTGTGTATTCATTTATAGTGACTGATGAGGGATCTGCTCTGACCGTGTGCTCGGGGCAAGTCATTAAAGATTCCTGCCTTGCCTTCTGTCACAACTTTGTCTTTTAGGTCGCACATGTTCCTTAAAAAGCAGCAGGGGCTAACTGGGTGCAATCATAACATTTTTCTCAGCCCCTTCCTGGCTTTGTGTGCCCCAGAGGTGGCCTTTTCCTGTATATGAATGGCTCCAGGAGAGCACAATGTCATGAGAAAGTGAAGTACGCGTTCGGAATCTCATTGAGATGTTAGGGAAATATTTAAAGCCCGTGGCCTCATTTCAAACATATCTAGAGTCGTTTTTTTTGTATAACCATGGCTATATTCTCTTTATAAATGACCTCTTCTGTCCTGTGCCTTCGCCAATCCTTAAACTAACCTCAGCTCAGACATGCGCCATCAACATTTACGGTGTGAACACCCTCTGTTACTCTCACAGTACTGTAAATGGCCTGCTGAGAAAGAGACTCTTGGCAGAATAATACTGGCACTCAAAGTGTTTACTCCAAGAAAGGGTTGAACATTCAAGTGTGAAACTACCTCAGCTGGAAAATATTATATTTTAATACAATAAATAACTATTTTTTTCTGGTCTTTGTATGTGAGCAAAATGAGAGTATAACATCGATGATCTAAGATCCTTTTTTTTTTTTTTTTTTTCATTTTCTCTTAACACTGAAGATCGTTTTAGTCATAACTCACAATGATGATTCTTCCTGGCCAGAGGCTATACTTATCATAACATTGAGGTGACTTATCCATTCCATTTAATGACTTTACCACTGAAGCATTGTTAGTCATCTCTGTTATGTAGCTAGATCACACCTCTGTGCTGCCCCCGGCCTTTGTCTCTCTCTTACAGACTTATTGTTCAGTGACTCCGGCTCGTCGTGTTGACAGTGTTTTCATAATGTGAGGGAGATCAGAGTGTGCTGCTGTTCAGCCAAGCTCATCACAACAAGATGTCCCAACAGCAAAGGAAATGACCAAGAATAATGTGGCAGTGACATCGTGGCTCACAACAATGCGCGCATAAAAAAGATGTTTACTTGCAAACCTTCGTCACTGATCACATTATGTCTAATGGTTGTGAGCAGTTCAACCAAAGAGTAACTCTGAACCCAAATCCATACTTACATACTAGTTGTGTTCACGCTTAAAGGAACAGTGTGTAGGATCTCGCGATATCTAGCGGTGAGGTGAGGAGATTGCAACCAACTGAAGTCTCTCCCGTGTGCCGAGTGTGTTGGAGAGCCATTTGGAGCAGAACCAGTGTGTAAAGTGTGTGTGTACGTGGGAAGTGAGTGGTGAAGCAAGAGAGAGAGAGCGGCGGCGATGGGAGTGAGTAACATTATTGATATATAAAACCATATAAAACAACAAAGTATGTTGGTTTCTTGTGTAACTGCCTAAACAGTATAGTATGAAGCAATTTTTCCCAAACTTTTTCTCTGGGGACCCACTTTTTAAAAATGACAAACCATCGCGACCCAATTCACAATAGGCCTTATCTATAAATTGCGAGAAGAGCAAATTTGTATGTAAATGAACGTTCCTGACCATTTTACTGCCTTTTCAGCATCACCGCATATTATCTTGAATAGGTAAACGAGCCATTTCAAAGAGATATACGTTGACGTATACATTGACAAATCACAACTTTGTTTTATGCATGTGTTATTGAAAACATTTATACATGTTAATTCTTTATGAGACCAAATAAATGCATTTAGGTGGAGTTAACAGGCTCTCCTTTTTTTCCTCTCATCAGTAAAACAAACAGAATATATGCTAGCCTTCCATATTAGATTCATTGTTATAAGTAGGCTACAATTATCAGAACAATACGAACATTCAGGCTCCCTCATGTGGCTCAAAGGTGTACCGCAGATATAAATGTTAAAAGATTTACACCAAATTTATTTGGTGACCCTAATAAAATCTCCTGCGACCCACCTGTGGGTCCTGACCCAATTTGGGAATCACTGCCAATTAGTATATAGGATATACTGAATAAAGTGAGTATGTAGTATGGAATTGGGACACAGCTAATGTTTTATTTTAAAGATTTTTTTAAATATGTGTTTCTACTTTCCTATCCTGGTAATCATCTCATGTTTATCTTGCTGCTTGGCTCGGGATCCACGAGTATATGATTTAAGAATTAAAAAAGATTAAATGGCTAGCTTGCATCTGAAATCCCAAAACAAACATGTACTTTTAAGCTTCATGAAGCTCATGCTTGGCCTAAAATAACACAAATGGCACAGCTGTGCATGTACTTGTTTCAAACTTTAATGTAAAAATAAGTTAACAAAAATAAAGTTTTACAAAATTTAACCAAACATAGAAATACAAATGTGCTTCAAATGTGGTGATTTATTTTAGATCAGTGAGACTGAGTGCTGTTTCTGAACTCTCACTTTGACGTTTCAGATGACTCTTGCTACTTAGCTTTAAGCGCTCAGCTTCCTGTTGAGCAAATGAACAGGAGGGAAGTTGGCAGGCGCTCTGCGGGTGAACCAATTTCACACATGAGACGCAACGCACGGCGACAGCCACGCCAAATCTATTTGCTCTCCACTTGCAGGTGCATCTTCCTCCCTCTCTCTCTCTCTCTCTCTCTCTCTCTGCCGAAGAAGCAGCCAAATGTGAGATGAAAATCTTTTCTCCCTCCTGCATCTAGAATACAAAGAAGCTCTGTAGCCGAGAGCTATAGAGAATCTGGGGGACATACTTGAGTCAAGTGGTGTTTGAAATAATTTGAAAAACTATAGTTGTTTAACACCATTTAAATAAAGACGTCGCCTCAAGGCCTCAGACTTAATCAAACCGTCTCAGAGAAAAAGGGAACAATATCACTGTTGTTTCTGAGACTGAATTTTCTTCTGCAGACCTTCTTCACCCATTGAAGCACTTAGCCTCGTGATTTCTCCTCCAGGAGAGAGGAGATTTCATCCGAGGCCAGAGGAAAATGTTACAATCAGACATTATGAAAACTTAAGCCAGACCCCATCTATCTCCTCCAATGGGAGCCATTAACCGGGTATATTCAGATGAATCTCCTGCAGCAGGTCTCTCTCTAGCCTACCTCTCTCCCTTCTCTCTTTTTTTTCTGACACTCTCCGTCTCAGCGGGACTCTTAGAAAGATTGGTTGCCTCTATCTCTGTCTGGCCTTCCCTCCCTCTCCTCCTCATCCTCGTCTTCTTTCTCTCTCTCTCTCTTAGCCCCTGTCTTCCTCAGTGGGACTCTTAGAGAGATATGCCCTGAATCCTGAATGACTCCTCTGCAGTATTAATGAGGGGAAAGCTGAAAATCTGAAGCTGACACTGACAAGAGAGGGGGGGGGAGAGCAGGAGTAGAGATGTTAAAGACAGAGACAGAAAGATGGATTGGAGGCAGGGAAAAGAGAGAGAGGGAGGAAAAGCTGTCTGCTGGAAACCAAATTTCTGTCCATGTTCACTTTCTCTTTCTTTTGTTCCACAGACACGCCCAAATTGAACCACGTCTCTACAAAACTAAACTGAAAGCCAAAAGGGCAAAAGGACAAGAGGAGACTGGAAGACAAAGAGAACGAAAACAGTTCGTGGAAAGCCAAGCAGCATAAACAAACTTGGCTTAAGTGCGGATTTTGGCTTTTTCATCCCGCATCAAGATCATCACAACTGGGCGATTTCAAAGAAAACCTTGTTATAAACAAATGAGTTTTTGGTCTTTTGGATTTGTTTAAAGAATGCTTTGGCTTTGTGACCACCTCACAGGGCACTTCAAGGAAGGAGGCATACATGAAGTCACCCTGCATGCTTCCAGTGTTTCCATTTAACATAAACAACACAAGCCTGAGCGCAGACACAAGCCTCATCAGATAAAGCTGCAAACTCTGATCTTTAGACATAGAAAACGGGAGCACATGAAAGTTCAAGTCACCAAAAGTATCTGACCTGACAGCTGTGGGGTCGGTGAGGTTTTATTGAGAGTAAAACTTCATATCTTACTTTAAAGCTCGAGCCAGAATACGTACAAAGAACCTTCAACTTAAATTAACACCACATCTTAATTATCCGCGTGTCTCCAACTGCCTAATATGCACATTAACTGACTTGCAAACTTCACAACCCTCTAAAGGATTTATTAAAACTTTACAACTGCCAGACAGACTCAATTAAAAGGAGTCACAGCTCCGTATCTGGAAGCCATGGATGGGAGAACAGACAGCATCCAGGATTTTTTCAACCAACTGTGGAGCTTTGCTACGGACAAACACAACCAGGGGGTCTACAACACGGTCTGCCTGGTGGTCCTCCTAACTCTTCCCTTGCTGGTCCTTCTCACCACGTTGGTGGTGTGCTGCCACTGCTGCTGCTGTCGCCATGCCAACAGCTGCTGTTGCTGCTGCCGCAAAGGCTCCATGGCAACCGCAAGGTCAGAAACGAAGAAGAAAAAGAATTCGACCGAAGACTTGTGGATCTCTGTCAAGACGGGGCCGATGACGCCTGACAGGGTCGCCCTGGCGATGGTGTAGGAATCCATTTCTTTTTTTATTTTGAGATTTCTGATCCAGGGCCAGTTGGTGCAGTGGAGCTGATGGAACGTCTCAAAAGAGTAAAACTCAATCCAGCTTCAAAAGACATTGTTGAAACTAAAGCTGGGCATACACTGTACGATTTTAGGAATGTTGTTGTGTAATTCCTACTTCTACTACGAGTAGATCGTTTGTGATGTAAAGTCAAAGCTCAACATGAGTGCTCACACTGTACGGGTAAAATAGAAAAAAAAACACTGGCTATTGACAGTTGCCAATAAAGATTTGTTTGAAAGCTCTGAGGCAGGTAAAGTTTGTTTCCTAACAGAGGTCTGTACGGGTCACAATGATGCTAATGTGCTGCCTTGATCATCTGAGCAATCCTGTCGCCTGAAACGTCTAAAAAAAAAGAGGCCCCGGCGTATATGGACTTGTAGGTGGCTAGGAAGACAGCCGGCTGGACAGTATGTCTTGTCCATTTTGCAGAGAGAATTGGACGTAAGCTAGCTACATTTTACTTTATCTATTGTACATTGTTATCTTGATGGCTACGCTCCGATTACCATAAAAGTAGAAAAAAGGCACTGACGTTGGGGATCGGCTCGTGGCTCTACTTCAACTGTGCGAGAGCCTGTGGACGGCCAACCAAATTATCCGACATGTCAGAAATTCATCCGAGTGTCCGACGGACGGTCTGGAGGAGTTAATCGATCTTCGGTCCCCCCCGTACACTGCACGGCAAACGACGCCTGATGAAGCTGAAATTGGGTCCGACTCTAAAATGAGTCGTAAGGCTCAAAATTCCGGCCAGAAACGGGCTAAAATCGTACAGTGTATGCCCAGCTTAATGGGAAGGACCTCACATTGTAATGGGCACAGATTTGGCTGAACTATGTAAACAGTGTATAGATTCTTGTCATTTTGTATTCATATAATGTCATGTGGAGAACGTTTACAACATTTTGTATGAGCTTTTTAGAGTGTGGTACATAAAGGAAGAAATATGCAGAGGCATATGCATATCTGCAAATGTGTGTGTGTGTGTGTGTGTGTGTGTGTGTGTGTGTGTGTGTGTGTGTGTGTGTGTGTGTGTGTGTGTGTGTCTGTGTGTGTGTGTCTGTGTGTGTGTGTGTGTGTGTGTGTGTGTGTGTGTGTGTGTGTGTGTGTGTGTGTGTGTGTGTGAGAGAGAGAGAAGTACGGTGTTATTGAGAGCACTTTGTTCTTAGAGCTCCCATGTGAAATTCATTGTGTCTGTATTTGAGAGAGAGCCAATTTAAGGTCTGCCCAGCGTTCAGATGGCTCTAATGCTGCCTATTACTTTCAGGCTGCAATCTAGACTCATGATAGACTCTCACTTTCTAAAAAAAAACACCCACTGATGTCCAAGAAGTTTAGAAGAAAACTATAACTTTGATTTCTTTCCTCCTTTCTTACTTTATTTTTTTTTATATGATACAGTGTAGGCCACAGGAGAGACACTTTTCCTAGTTTTGGTATTTGAATGTGGCAGTATTCAGGTCAAGTGAGCCTTTAAGGCACAATTCATTATGTAAGGAAAACCACCAAAAAGTAAAAAATAAAAATTGTAATCTGCTATTCTACCCAAATTGATTGACAGATCTTTTATTGCACTGATTAAACACGAGACACCAGCCATAGTCAGTAATGTTTTCTGGGCCTCTGTTTATTGAAGTTTGGGATTTAAGTGAAATATAAAAGTAAAAATTCTTCACTTTTACTCCTACTAGCAAACTTAAAGAGTTCAGTGTGTAGGATCTGGCGGCATCTAGTGGTGAGGTTGCAGAATGCAACCCATTTAAACTTTTGACGTTTGCTGTTTGTCGAGCATGTAGGACTACGGTTTCCAACGCGAAAACGTGAAAACATGAATAACCCTCTCTAGAGCCAGTGCTCGGTTTTTGGCCGTTCTGGGCTACTGTAGAAACATGGCAGCGGCCTCCGTGAAGATGACCCGTTCCATATGTAGATATAAAGGCCCCATTCTAAGCCAACAAAATCACAACGATTCTTATTTTCAGGTGATTATACACTAAAGAAAACATACTTGTTAATATTATATTCCATTTCAGCCAATAGATCCCCCTAAATGCTACACACTGTTCCTTTAAGATTAAAAGCTCAAATATGCTTAAAAATGCTGTTACATTTAAGAGATCTTTATCTCCATTGTGAGCATGTCAGTGTGATCCTAAATTGTCTGATGTACATTTCTTATTATTTCATCCCATAAAATAAGATTGTTGTTGAGTTGTTAATTTCACATGTTAATTGTTAATAGAGATTTTAAGGATGAAAATTAAAATGTGTTTTTTTTTTTTTTTTCAGAAAAACATATCACTGAGTAAAATGTAAAGAATTTTTTAACAAAGAATGAGCAATGCAACAGATCCTTGTCTTTGATTTTTTTTTTTTTTTTTAAATCTTAAATTATCTCTAGAGCATTTTAAGCGTAATCCGTAGAAGTTTGACAAATACAGGCCCAGGTTTGTTTATATCAATCATGTTTTTTACATTCAGCTGCATTTAATTAACAGTCATTTGAGAAACAAACACAATGAACTTAATCTCGAAGTCAAACTATTAAATTATGTGGTCAAAAAAAAATAATATGTTTTAAGAGTATTCAAAGACATTTCCGAACTTATATTCAAAATATTCAGAGAAGAGAAACCCGCTGAAATGATCAAATGATTTGGGCTTCAAGTGGATTGCGCCTGAAGGCTCATATATTTTTTATTTTTTTAAGTGTATGACATCTCAAAGCCCAATTAAGCAGCAGCATCTCAGCAGTATCATCATGTTCAGGCATTAGCTAACACTGACACTAGGTTGATCTTCTTGCTCAAGTGCTGCTGGGAAAACAAGCCCCAACTCATTTCATTTCTGCTCAGACAGATACATTCCCATGTGGAAATTGGGATTTGCCTCTTCTGCTTCATGTTCAGAGAGAGAAACAGTACTCGTCGAGCTTAATTTGAAAGCTTGCCCTGCAAAATAAAAGACTCTGTATCGATGCATGATCACTAATAAGTGCTATCGCCCACACTGGAGGGTTGGCCAAGGAATGACATCATCGACATGTTCAGGGGTTGGCTGAACATGTCACTGTGGTTTGTATGCGTCAGTTAACAGAGTTTCTATTCATTATTACAGACTGTGGCTTTCTTTAAGATAATGATTAAAAAAAAGGTAGATCAAAGAAAGATAAGATTGGGAAATACTTATATGCTCTCTTGCCAAGTGTCAGATGAGAAGCTTAAAGCTGGGGTCTGCGATCTTGGAAAACTAGCATAATTTGAAAGTCGCATCGCCTCAGGAGCTCCGTCTAAACCCCCCCCTCCCCTCGAAACTCCTTATAAGGCAACGCCCCCCACACACATGCACGAGCACCGCCGCATCTTAACTACTTCACATTTTTCGTAGCTATTTCATCACTAAATTCACTTCTGAAAAATGTTGAGGCGAGAAATCAACGGTGTAGATTTAGAATATTGACAGTTTTACGATGTTAGATGGCGAATCAAACATTTTCTCAACTGTTGTCGGAGTTTAGAAGCTCCACAAACTGCCGGCACAGCTAGCTAGCTCCTGCCGGGATCGCCACCTCTCCACCCGGGCATTCACTCACACAGACCCCGCTATGAGCTGGAGCTCTCTCAAGAGACCGGTCTCGTAGACGAGGGGCTTTTATTTCCTGGTTGACGGAGAGGGGGGGGCAGCAGCTCGCTGGAGAGCCGGCCACAGAGCAGCAGAGAGGGGAGGGAAAGAGAGAGATACCTGCTGAGACAACACGACCCTTTTTAACATTACTCTAATATCTGGAGGGAGATCAGTCCACTCGTTTGTTTCTGTAACTGAAAAAGCAGTTTGAGTAACGTAAATTTTGTTCGGCAATGTTTTCTATCCGCCGTCTCCCCTCGTTGATAATCCTGTTTGTCTGACTTCACTTTGAGCTGTTAGAATAAATAGTTTAAATCTGCAGTATTTTATAAAGTAAACTAACAGAACATAAACAACTAAATCAAAGTTGTATTTTTCGATAATATGGTAATAGTGGTACGAGTTCGTTCTCGTTGTCCGGTGTTTTAAGAGCTGAGTTTTCTCTTCCACTCTCCAGTGAACGTGCAGCGGACACGCGCTTTGAGTTCACGCTGGTGCACGCTGAGGCTAGAGTACGAGCAGGGAGGCAGGGAGGCTTCTGATTGGTTCCTTACAACCGGGACCATTTTTACTGACTGGTAGACGTTTTTACAGGATTACAGCAGCTACAGATGACGGATCTTTTCCGGTCTTTTTTCAGTGCTCATAAGAAACGGATTGCTGTCGGGGTGTAAAGACCATTTCAACCAATATAACAAAAAGTGTATACTGGATAAATCGCAGACCCCATCTTTAATACCACTCTCATATCTGTATGGCAAATATGTAGCTGTTAGCTTAACTTAGCACAAAGACTGGAAACAGGGGGCAACAGCTAGCCTTGCTTTGTCCAAAGCAAAATAATAATTAATAATTAACATGTTATATGTTGTTTGATTAATCCGTAGAAAAAACTTAAAGGAGTAGTGTGTAACATTTAGGGGGATCTATTAGCAGAAATGGAATATAATATTCATAACTATGTTTTCATTAGTGTATAATCACCTGAATCTAAGAATCGTTGTGTTTTTGTTATTTTAGAATGAGTCCTTCATATCTAGCGTGTCCTTGTCACAGAGTCCGCCATGTTGCTCCGCCATGTTTCTACAGACGCCCAGAACGGACGAACCAAACATTGGCTCTTTAGTGTTTTTATGTTATCTGAAGGCCACCATAATCATCCATCCATCCATTATCTGTAACCGCTTATCCCGTTCAGGGTCGCAGGGGGCTGGAGCCGATCCCAGCTGACATTGGGCGAAGGTGGGGTACACCCTGGACAGGTCGTCAGACTATCACAGGGCTATCACATTCACACCTACGGGCAATTTAGAGTCAACAATTGACCTAACCTGCATGTCTTTGGACTGTGGGAGGAAGCCGGATAACCCGGAGAAAACCCATGCTAACATGGGGAGAACATGCAAACTCCACACAGAAAGGCCCCAAGCCGTATTCAAACCTGCGACCCTCTTGCTGTGAGCCCCCACCGTAATCAAAGAACGTATATTGCCAAGAAGTGAAAGCCAATTGTTTGTTCCATTGCAACGTCTGCGCCCAGCAGCGGAGCTACTCTTCTGCCATTTTGGACTGAAAGTGACTACCGGACGCCAGTAAAACGTTCGCCTAGAAAGTGCCGTACAAAAGTAAAACAAAATTATTTCTATTCTATGGTCACATTCTACCAAAATAGTGTTGAACGATAAAGTATTATAAATATAATAAGCGTTTTCAGTCCAAAATGGCGGCAGCGGCTGTTGTAAAAAAAACACCGGAGTTTCGTCTGTTTGCTACTATACTCTTTGCCCTAGTTCTTCGACACGCTTGTGAAACTGCAGTAACGTGAGACACAGAGTGCAAAACCGTGGTACCGCCAGCCGCCTTCTGACTTCCGTTGCTCCTAAAGTAGTATTATTATGGTATGGATGGCCTCTGAGCGAGGCGAACGGCGTTACCACGGTTTTGTACTCGGCGGCTCACGTTACCGCAGTCTTAGAAAGGGAGGAGTAGGCGGAGGGGTACTCAGTTGGTTGAAATCTGCACCACATCCTACACACTATACCTTTAAGAGCAAAAATGGAAATTTTCAGATTTTACAGAGATTATGTGCACAAAAATTATGTTTTTCTATTTCTACTAAACACGTTCATTTATCCAGCCATGAAGACTAATACTTTTGTTTTATTCATCACATCTCAGTTGCCTCCCTGCTGCAATCAATTACCAGCTAACCACGAGTGATACTCATTATCAGTTTTCCAATCCTTCATACAGTAGGGTGTTCTTACAGCCCAGTGCTATAAATGAATATCATGCTGAGGTGTTGGTTGTATTAATGAGATGAATTTGTTTGCTGTTAACATGTTGACACCATCCATGCTTTTCTCTTAACACCTGTTATGCAGTATTTATGCTGTTCAGCCCCGCTGTGGTTTGACTTCTCTCACTTTGAACAGATCATATTATAGGAAATATGTAAATCAGTTGCAGTAAACAAGAAGTAGGGGGTATGAAATATATATGTTTTGTATATGTTTTGCTTTCCCCCTTTGTCAGTTTGCTGTGATCTGAGGGAAGGGAGGTGGGAGGATTTGTCATCTGTTTGAACAGCAAATCTGCCGTCCTCGATAGTTTTCTATATCACCACTTTTTTTTTTTTTGATCCCATCCAATTATTCATGACATTGTATATTTAGGACATGTTTTTTGTTGTTTCACAGTTGAAAAAATGCCACGGTAATTCTTTATTTTTCATTATGTGCCTGGCTGGGCTTTGTTGGTAGCTCTGCATGCATAATTTATCCTGACATATAGAGATCTAATGATAAAGGACTGCACAATGTGGAAGATGACAGGGAGAAAAATAAAGTCTTTTTGTAGCTTTGTGGAATCTCATCTTTCTATTTCTGATGTAAAATGAAGTTAACGGAGCCTCTGAGTTTTGACATAAAGTCATTATCTTTGTGTGTGAACATGTCATATACTGTATGGAACAGGCCTCTTCATTCAACGTGGCTGTTAAGAGTCACAAAAATGCAATATTTATACAGCCAATGCATTTATTTTGAGCATGCGGGAATAAAGCTCCTGGTCATTTTTGCAGACTGACTATGAAATATGAGAAAAAACAACAACAACAACAACAACAACAACAACAACAACAACAACAACAAAGAGCCGCATTTGTTTGTGGTGCATTCGCATACAGCAAGACATCTGCCTAAAAATTTTCCTATTACACTAACATCCACTTTTCCTGCAGTGAGTTATGGAAAATAAGTAGATAAAAGCAGTGGAAGAAGGTTTCTTATGGTATAAACTGTGTAAACAAGCAAAACTGAAAGCTGCAGAGGCAATGCAGTTAATAAGCACTTCTGCCTCTAGTGATCTTCATGAACATGTCATTTTCATCATCGCTTTGATGGCCGTAACGGAGCAATCTTTGATGCAAGTAATCAGCTTGGCTTGAGGAGCAATTCATCTTTCACAATGTTAAGACTCAGACGTGTACTTTGGAAAATTTGTTGCGCCTCACGGATCCTCATTCTTAACCTGCGTGAGATATTTTTCAAAGTATCAGCATAACTTAAATCTCAGTGTAAACAACATGTTTGTTTATTACATTCTTTAAGGCCTCAAGGTGTGGAAATTATCTTTCACGACTTTTCATCTTTTCACTTTCGCATCTCGCATTCGATCAGGAGGTGTATCCACCTCCCTGACAAATCGTTTTTTTTTATCACTGACGTGCTTAGCCAAGGTGTGGTAAATTGTAAACAACAACCAATGTGTTGACAGCATTTTTTAACAGTTTCAGTTGAGTGGTTCTCCGCCATTGTCGAGTACTCAACCCCTCGCCGTGCAGCTGACATCGACTAGTATCCCCATTGGCACATTTGTGACTGAGCATGACAAATACATGTAAGTAGCCACATTCAAGTCACCCAGCCAGTTGAATAGAATACAAACTAAGCACACCAGCCAGCTGTGGCTCTTGACATTTGCTGTAAGAGCACTATTTGGTAAGAGGTGCATCTGACACCTAAAATGTTTCTGCTTAGGTACTACATAGCCTAATTGAGGATGTGCTAGTTGCAGGGATTGAAAGAATGTTATACTCAAGTAAAAGTGTGTGTGTACTGTTAAATTAAAACACCTTTAGGCTACAAAATAAATTGCAATAAATGTCAATGTATACACTAGTGTAACAGCATCTCACCACTGAGCCCTGAACCTGAACCCTGTCCAAACCAACAGTAAATTCAATTTCTATAGATTGGCACTTTGCAGCCTCTGCATACAACTGATTATCAATTATAAATATTCAACCACATTCCTCTGTATAGACTCACGACTGTAGAATTAACCAGAAAAGAGGACTTAGAGAACTAAACAAAAATGGCCGACAATAAATAAAAAGTCTAAGGACACCACGGCGGGTGCAACAAGCAATAGTTAGCCACATAAATTAAATAACCTGACACTTCTTATGGAATCAACAGCACATCACCAAGGCAGCCAACACTGCAAGTAGCAAACACACACACACACACACACACACACACACACACACATACACACGCACACACAAAACACTATGTTTCTAGGCAACGCAATCAATGAGTTTGTTGCTGTACTCACGTGTCTGAACGTCAGTCTGCGAGTCTTGAGCACCACAAAGTCCTCCACCTTCTGCTCCAGGTTCAACTTCTCAGCTCGTTCTTTCTCAAAGCAGAATATAACCAGTCCGCTCAGCCTCTCTGTCCCAGTATAACCAGTCCGCTCGGCCTCTCGGTCTCAGTATAACCAGTCCAGTCTGCTTCTCTGTCCCACTGCGCTGAATGAGGCTCTGCAGTCACATCAGGGATAAAGTCACAAACAGCAAGAAGGCCTCACACCTCACTGAAGAGATAAAAGTTCCTCAGTTAACACAGAAGATGCTGGAGGATCCACCATGATGTTAGCATTTTGGTGCATGATGCACCTGTGGGTGTGTTTGATTTGTGTCACTTAGCGTGCTCACCTGTGGTGCATTAAACCAGTGATTAATTAAGGTAAACGCAACGTTCTTTAACCATGCCAGGGTGCACTATTGCTAACCTCAACCCACAATGACACCATCCTTAATTTGATTGCATTGTTGTGCATTTTCAGTTGCGACCGCACCCCCCACACCCCCGTAAACATTTACAACATGTATACTTCCAGAGTGTCACCTCTCTGGAGCTCTGCCGTCCTGCAGCCGCAGACGCAGCAGCTTCTTCTCTGCTGAATTATCTCCTTTCTTCTGTTCCGTCCTCACACGGTTTATCAAGCCTTTTCATGTGACTTTTCTTTTTAGTATGCTAAAGGTGCAGTGTGCAGGATCTGGCGTCATCTAGTGTTGGGGTTGCAGATTGCAACCAACTGAAAATTGTCCCATGTGCGAAGCTAACACGTTCTCATCCCACCTTGTCACATACCGCTGCTTTGTCACACCCCTCGGCGTCACTTTATTTTGGGCATCAAGACCACTATAGTTACCCTTGGGACACGAACAAACAGCTGATTGTAACGTGACGCACAGGACACAAACAGCGGCCTCCTGGATGAAAGTCTTTGTTGTACCCATCCACCTCAAGCCCGCCCGGTGTGCGTCTTTCTGTTCTTAAAACTACATCACTACACTCCCGGCACATTTTCTTGGAGCGTTTACTGTTGCAACGGATGGGTTTACATTGTAGTTAATGGAACGCCTAGTACGTTTCATACCAGCACTAAAGGGTGCCTTGTGTATCGAACGCAGATGACTGTGACAAAGCCTGACGCCTTGATGCCCTGGGAGTGAGAACGGGCTTACCAAGCGTGTAGGAGAACTACGGTCGCCGACGCGAAAACGTGAATGGACGTCTCTAGAGCCAGTGTTTGTGTTTGCCCGTTCTGGGCTACTGTAGAAACATGGCAGCCGGCTCCATGAAGAGGACCCGCTCCCTATGTAGATGAACAGCTAATTCTAAGGTAATGAAAACACGATTCTTATTTTTAGGTGATTATACACTAAAGAAAACATACTTACTAATATTATATTCCATTTCTGCCCTGGTTGAGAACTCACACTTTGTCTATAATGTACCATATAATGCAAGACTTTGCACCATGATCTTGGGGTGAGTCAGTGGTATTTTTTTCTGTGTTCCCATTTGCTGAGTGATATTTTGACAAACAGAAGTTATTTCTAAAGTCTCTTTTCTTCTCTTCCTCTCTCTTCTGTCTGGTCTGTACTTCTCTCTTTCCATGAATGGCTCACACTCCACCCCTTCATACAAACACTCCCTTGTTACAACATTACCAAGTTCTCTCATGGAAAAAACACATCACACTTGAACCCAAGGCGTAAGTCTCGACCAAAGGGACACGGGCAGACAAATGTGTACGTCTGCGAGCTTATACTGTACTGTATGTTACCACACAGACGAGACAGACAGGAAGAGAGAGAGAGAGAGGGACTCTTTCTCCCTCTCTGTTTATGCTGGCACTAAGCAAACCACTTGCCTCGCAGAGCAATGGCAGGAACCAATCTCCTTAAAGTAATTTGCAATCACTGTGGCTGAAAAGGCCTTTCGCATCAATGAGCTTTTGTGAGACATTTCATTTCAAAGTTGAAATGAAATGCTATGCTAGAAATATTTGCTGCCAAATTTTAGGCAGAAGCCTTCTCACACTCTCATTTGATTTAGATGAATAAACACTCAAAAATATTTTCTTTTTACTTCTTCATTTGGCCTTTTGAGGAAGGAATGGCATTCCCAAAGTGGTGCAGTGTTTGTTTGAGTAGATCTTTTTTTGTGTTTAAATGGTGTAATGTGCTGTTTATATAAAACTTTTAGCAGCTGTGTAAGAATGGTGCCGTCTACAGATTACGAGATGCAGAATTGGGGAACTGTTGTGAGACCAGACGGCAAACAGTCATCAGAATTGAGTCACTGAACTTGCAGGCAGGGCTGCAAGTTCAGTTACTCAATTCAGTATGATGAAAGTGTTGCACTGTGGGAACACTGCAGCTCTAGTTAGAGAAATTATCATAGAGTGTCAGTACTCACTGAGCAGGTCTATTGTGTGTCGTCCAAGTTTCATAAGAGATTAAAGCAGCAGTGGGTAGAATTGGAAGTAAATATGATTTCAAAAAGTTATTTTTATAAAACGGTCACTATATCCTGACAGAAGTGCATGAGACAGGTAATCTGAAAAAAATCATGTGCCTCTGTGTCCTCCGGTGCTCCCAACGGCATCTGCAAGATTTCACAGACCGGAGGAAAACAACCAATCAGAGCCAAGCTGGAGCCTGCCGTCTCTGAGCAGCTGTCAATCACTCGCAAACTCCGATCAAACGGTCAAACTAGGCAGCGCTGATCAAATATGAATCAATATTCTGTTACTGTGAACATGTTGCTCATGTTAATGAGAAAGTTTGTGACCCGGCCGCCATGTTGAGATCAGTTGAGGAAACACCAAGCACCGCCCAACAGCCGGAGCAAACTTTCTCATTTTACAGCTAAACAGTACACTACAAGATGTTTCTGAAACCATTTGAGGCGAGAAATAGGCATTACAGTAACAGAATATTGATTCCTATTTGATCAGCGCTGCCTAGTTTGACCGTTTGATCGGACTCTCTCTCTGAAATGACCTGTGATTGGCCAAAGTCTCCCGTCACAGGCTAGATTTTTTTAAAGCCTGAAAACAGAGCCATGAGGAGGTGCAGAAGTCTAGTTATCTCTCAGAGCACTTGAATTATATGCTGAAAGGTTATTATGGATTTTTTGCCCAATGATGCCAAAAATATTCTGCCTACTGCAGGTTTAATAATGTGAATTCAAACAGAGCAAACTTCATCTGCTGCTGCTGAGCACTTGGATGTTGTTGAAAACTCAGGCAAAAGGCTAATTAGGTCATTTTTTTTTTTTGTCAAATTAGTAGGGGTGTGACGAAATATCGTGCCACGAAATATCGCGATATAAAAACGTGACGATATGCATTGTCGAGACGAAAAACTGAATCGCGATATCAGGGAATAATAGTTTCTACGTACATCCGGGCTCCGTTGCTAAAGCTCCAGCCTCTTCCTGCTGCTCTGCACGGCCTCTGGAAGGAGGCTAAGTACATGTCATATCTTTGGGGTACAACACATGCGCAGTAAAATCTGGTCCGCCCTCGACGAAATTGAACCAATTGCAACGCACGACCGCAGCTTCAGTTACACTGCGCATGTGCCATACCCCCGTGACCTAGCCTCCTCTAATAGGCCTCGTCGGAGCTCCACACACAGCGCAGTCAGTGAACAGCTGGTCAGAGAGGCTGCGGTGGAGAGACGAGTTGACGCTACTCTCGTTGCTCTAGTAAGTAAAATACAACTTTGCAAGTGTAAAGCCAAGATACGTTATTACACCTGTTCAACAAGCATAAACACGATGAAACAGTTAAACATGTAGGAAAGCAACGTTTCACTCTGTTCTGTCCGCTGTCTCTCATCCTCTGCCGCTATGTTTACATAAGCAGAGCGCGTTAGCTCGGCGGCTAACAGCTAACTGTAAACATGTGTATTATTGTTATGATATCGTATCGTATCGAGATCGTGAACCCAATATCGTGTATCGTGAGCTGAGTGAATCGTCACACCCCTACAAATTAGTAATGCAACTTAGTTTTGTGAGGAGATGTTGGAGATGTAGATCATTGAACTAAAGGTGCTGACAGTCTGTTGAAATATGTTTTGGTGAAGGAGGTTGCACTTTGCACAATGGGATTCACGGTGTACTGCTAGACCCAAAATCCAATAAGCTTAAAAAATATGATAGGGTAGCACATCCCTGATTCAAAATCGAGGAGGACAAGATTCTAGCATTTCACTTGTTTAATTGGCTCACATCACAAAATACATACGCTCATGTGTTTTGGCACGGGGCCTTCTTCAGAGCGTTTGGGAGCGTTATACAGATTTGTATACTCCATACTCAAATCTGTATACTCCCCCACCCTATCATATTTATTTTGTCGAAATAGTTGAACAACTATGATTGGTTGTCAACACTCATGGTCCCCAGAGGATGAGTCCCAATGAATTTGGTGATCCCCCGACTCTTCCTAGCACCACCAGCGGGTTGGCTTTTTTTTTTTTTTCAGAGTGAAATGTCTCAACAACTATTGGATGGATTGCCATGGAATTTGGTACAGATTTCCCCCACAATAACTTAAATAACTCCCTTATCTTTTGATCTAACGCCATCATCAGGTCAACATTTCAATTAGTCCAAATAATATCAAATACTCGCAAACTAACGACATCCATGGGCCTCAGCTGATGCTAACACGCTAAACTATGATAATGAACGTTAACCGCAAAACATCAGCATGTTGTAAATGTCATTGTGAGCCATGAATATATTAAAATATGGACTTATACTTAATTATATGTAAATCTAAAGGGTTACTGGTCGCTGTAATCGTTCCTCCTGTGCTTACTGGCTGTGGAGATCCTTCTAAAAGCAATTTTAATGTAAGTGATGAAGGACAAAATCATTCAGTCCAAGTACAACTGAAGCAAATACAGTATAAGGCTCCAGCAGTCTACAGTTACATTGAAATTGCATAAGGAAGGAAAAAATGGGATTGTATTCTTTAAGAGAGCTATCATAATAAAGGGATTTTGGCATTTAGCTCAGTGCAGCCTCACAGAGCTGCTAGCATAAATCTTGTTTTATCTCAAGATGGATCAATAGGGTGATACGGTAATATAGCACTATAGCAGTAGTTTAAATATATAAACCCCCTCCCGATATTCCCATGGTAAACGTTCAACTTCCACCTCTGCAAAAAAGATACTCGCTTATCATTCTGTTCAACTCGTATCCCTTGAAGCTTTAGAAAGTGACAATGTCTTCATGTAACAAAACCTTTATTTACTTATTGTGTGAAACTGTGGCCACGAATATGAATGAGCAACTATAATGTTAGTCTGACAATACAATTAGTAGAACAAAATAGACCCATATACAGGTTCTTAAATTCCTATTGTGAAGATCCTCATTTCTGACCTTGAAAATCCTGACTCAGGATTGGTTGGAATAAAAGCTTATGGGCCATGAAGGTTTAAAAGGACATTAAAGTGAATGCAAAATTTATGAGTAGCGGGGACTTTAGATGAGTTCTGGCAGATCAGCAGAGATGTAGATAGATGTGCTCCATCTATGTCTCATAAACCAACAGTTTGTAATAAAAGTGTGAAAATGTAATAATGTAATAAAGTCAAAGTCAAAGCAGTATTAATAACCTTTGTCAGCTTTCCAGATTGAAAACAAGAGTTTGTTCATTAAGTCCCTGCGGATGGGGCAAACACACTTCATCCATATTGACGCTTGATGTAGGCACATCACGCTGATTGATATGCGCTGTCGGTATCTTATGAATGTAAAGCAGGAGCAATATGGTCATTCAAGACAGCCATCCATTGTAACTCTCTGGCTCGTCCTGCACACTCTAATGTGATGTGACAGTGTTTGCGGCACAGCGACAGCTGAATGTGAAACAGTCAGCCAACTTCATAGTCAATAAACTCAGGGCAATAACTCGCTAATCGTTCACACCTGATCTCAAAACAAAACACTTTTTTTTTTTTTTACATTTATGTTGTTATATGACAATACTATACACAAGAAAAATTGCTAATCAAACTCTTAATAGGACATAAAATAAACAAATATAATACAAATAACCTGGGCTGCTGCCCTGAGGCTTGAAAAGAAAGTTAAAATCAATGCAGTAATTATTGGAGAAAAATTGGATTTTCCCCACTTTAACTTAAATCTACTGTTTACTGATTTATAATGGAGGTTACTAACAGAATCAGTGAAACAGGAGTTTTCAACAAAAAATAACAATTGCATTATAACTGATAAGGCTAAACTCGTTAAAGTTCACTTCAAAACAACTCCAAGGCATTTTTTTCCTATTCACCGCTTTCCCATAATCACACTAAACCCAGGAATTTCTGATGAATCTCATTGTATACAAATGGATAATAAGTTACTATTGCATATCAGCATTTTTCTCTTTGCCCAAAAGAAGTGTACATATTGTCCAAGAGTTGAGACACATAGAGGCATGTGGTGGGGACATATGTATGTACATATGTACTGAAACACCCAAATCTAGCGTGACGGCAGGTCTGTTTTAGTGTGTTGCTCTGTGGTTTAAGTGGGAGGTGCTCTGTTATTTCTTTTGGAGGTTTGTGGTTCTGCTCTTCTCTCCGGCAATCAACGATCGCCTCTTCCTGCTGGACAACGCTCCCACGGGGCGGATCTTCATCTCGGTGAAGTCGAGGGACATCAGGTGGCCCTTCCACGGTTCCCAGTTCACTCCCTGACAGCAGGACAGCGAGAGAAAGAGATGGAGGAGGGGAACGCAAGTGTGGTTAGGAGGAGACGTCGGAGTGATGAAAGGGAGAGGAGAGGGGAAATGAGGGAGACATGAAAAGGGTGACAGACAGAGTCACAGAAGAGGCAGGCGGCAATGACAGGCGGAATGACAAACACTAATAAACACCAGCCTCTGGCTTCATTTCATGCGAGTACAAACTTGTTTTGACTGTTATTGCATTTCGCCGACAAACATTGCGGGAGACATCTGCAGCGGCAATATTATGGATGAAATCTTGACAAGAGCAGAGAAATCCCCTGGCGTTTTCTTCAGTATCAGACTCCCTTAGACATAATGACTGTTGTTGTTACCCTATCAGCCTGGTAAAAACACTTATGGTTTATAGCTGGTGTGAGAAATGTGTTTTCTTATCACCGCTGATGGATTTAGGCCATTTTTGCTTCATCTCGACAATCCAAAACAAAACAACTAAGAGTGGGCCGAGGTGAAGTTGTCTTTGATTGCTGACCAGGGAACAGCCTCCCGGTCAGCACTCTACTTTTTTTGTTTTTTGTTTGTCTTTTTGTAAGTATGTTTTGAAAGAACCCCTAATAACAATAGTTAGTTGTATTTGTTGTGCATCACTTTTAGCACTAGCAAATCGATACAGGATAAACAGCTTGTTGTGAGTGGTAGTTGTACAACTACTAACTGTATTTCCTTCAGCATTTAGAGGTATGCACGATGAAAAATAAAATAGAAAAATAACAGCAGAACTCTCCCTCGTATTCTCCTCCGACTGCTGAATTAATCAAGATCACCGCTCGCTGAAAATTTTATTTGCCACACTGACATTTTGAGCTGAAGGGGCAAACACAGAGAATAAAACAGTTTTGGGATCCACTTGTTATTCACGGACAAGAAGTCTCCAGTACAGCTTGACTTAATGAAGCAGATTCAAACTTTACACCAAGTTGGAGAATAAAATAATTCACTGGCAAGGATGGGGTGAAGGCATGACGTCTGACAGGCTACAGCATTATCTCAAGAAGAAGACTGTTAACTGCTATCTTGGGTTCTGTCAAGTCTGTCATTACATAACACTGCCAGTGCCACTTTAAGCCCTGGAGTAGGTGGGTGTAGAAGCACTTTGTCATGACTTTCTTGGGAGTTCTAAAAATGTATAATATGTCGCTAATATGATGATGCTTATTTTGATGTATTTGTTTTGATGTTCTTTGAGCATACTTGTCAACCTTGAGACCTCAAAAATAGGGAGCATTTCTAAACCAAAGCGGAGAAAATTTGACTTTCAGAGACTTTGTTTCCTACATTCTGGTGACTTTTACAGAATGAAAATAACAAAATAAGATTTTTTTATGTTAAATAGGCCTTCTTTCAATTTTAATGTTAATTCTCAGGAAAGAAAACTGAATAAACCCTCTGGCGTGAACTTGTGTGGATCTCTGGCATAAACTAATGTTTATCAGTTTTTATTTATTCATTCATTTTTTGCCACTGCTTGAGTCTCTTTCTCTCAGTACTCTCCATTTCTCTCTCCTTCTGCGACAACGGCACCACTGTGATCTGAAACACGTTATTTAAAATGTCCTGCATCACACCACAACGCCCAACTTTGGGCGCGTTTTGTCGCGAGCAGGTCTCCTCCGCTGGGAAACAACATTTGGTGCCGCTCTATTGTCGTCCGGGTGGAAACAGTAGTGCTTGTACACGCTGTAGAGCGCCAGAAAGAGGTTGAGATAACGAAAAGGACAAAAACGTGTGAAAATTTGTCATAAATCAGGAGAAATACGGGAGAATTGTGACCCTGAGAGGGCAATGAAAAACGGGAGTCGTTGGCAGGGTTGAAAGTATGTCTTTGAGCTGTGAGTGTGTGTCTTGTTTTAACTCTGGATGCTGAATCTCCCGTCTGCACAACAAATTTACCCTTAGAGTAGGTATTAATAAAGAAATCTTGACCTTGACCACCTATTGGTGAGAAGGCACACTAGACACCAGAAGAGTCAACTTCAATACTTTGTCCTTGTTAAACCATCAACCTGTTGTGTTTGGATTATTACTGTAAACAGTATGATTTAATACACTTGTAACTAATTTTGTGCATGTTGATTGCAAGTACCTGCGAGTACTTGATGGACCACACTATTAGCTGCAGCTCTTTTTAAACCCACATTGGCAGATCCACAATAATGGCAGGATATAGCACCTTATGACCATCATACATGATCCAATGCAGGACTGCCTCACTGCTCACTCACCAAACTGTGCCGGATGTCTCCCCATTTCCCGTTGAGGTTGGCAAGGTGACAGTTTTTGTACCACCAGGCGCCACGGTGGGTCAGGGCACAGTTACCCAGGGCGATGTCATTATCATTATCAACGGTAGTCCAGGGTCGGCCTTGGTGGTAGGTCATAGCGTCACCTGAGGATCATCAACAATAATTAACAATAATAATTAGTAGAAAACTCTATAAAGAACAGCATGTATCCAGTTCAGCCTTCCTCTGTCAAGAATATATTCTCCGATTTTGCTGCTCACTTCTTCTTTTTCTTCCGTGTGTTCCCTGATGGAAGAAATGTAATAAAGGCCAAAAATAGAGAGATACGGTATACTGTATGTTGTTTCAGCACACTGTGCTATGTGTAGACACAGCGTCCCACTTGCTGTGCGTCTGTATCTGTCTGGCTTCAAAGCCCACTAAAAACCCGCCTTCTTCTTCCCCTTATAGATCCCATCTATAACTGAATGAATATAAGTTTCTCCAACAAATACCCCACATAATGTTGGTGTGTATTAGCTTCCTCAGCACCCCACAGAATGATGGGTGGGGTGCCGACTGCTTGAAACCCCTGTATTCCCACCCCTGTCTGTCTCATTGCCATCCTTGCCAGCTCTCTTCTTCTCTATAACTCTTTCTATTTGAGTAAAGTGTCAGAGAGAATATAAGTTTTGAAAGATACACATGCTGTCTATTGTGTTGCTGCTGGTAGTTTGGAAAAGGAGCAAAAGGCTCACCTGCCGTCCCGCTGTATTTGCCGATGGTGAGCTTAAATTTCTGCTTGACCGGCGCAATCTTAAAGTTGTCGTATACAGCATAGGCTCTCTCGGCGCCCAGGCCCAGGTCAAACCTCAGCTCATATTGAGTAGGAGTGTTGGTCAGCTCATATATCTTATCCAGACCTGAGGGAACAGCCAGACAGAGAATGAGAAAGCAAGAAGAAATACTCCATTACCGTTCATATGTGCATGTTTCAACGTCCGCGGGGAACCAGTGCTCACCAATCCAGAACTCCTCTGTCATGTTGCCAAAACCGGCTATGTACTGTCTCCAGCGTTTCATAAAGTCCAGCTTGCCAATGGTACGTCGCTGGAGTACCTGAAAGTAGCGAGTTAAGGGTGTTCACTGACAGCTGTTACAAAAATGTGTCTATCTACTATCTGCTTTGGGATGTTGGTTACCATCTCTGGACTAAGATTTAAAGGAACAGTGTGTAACATTTCAGGAGATCTATTAGCAGAAAAGGAATATAATATTCATAACTATGTTTTCAGTAGTATATAATCGCCTGAAAATAAGAATCGTGGTGTTTTCGTTATCTTAGAATGAGTCGTTTATATCTACATAGGGAGCGGGTCCTCTTCACGGAGTCCGCCATGTTGCTCAAATAAAACTCTGGCTCTACAGGGAGCCTTTCGCGTTTTTACGTTACCTGAAGGCCACCGTAGTTCTCCGACACACTTGTGAAACTGGGGTAACGTGAGCCGCAGAGTGCAAAACCGTTGTACCACCAGCCGCCGTCGGACATCCGTTGCTCCTAAAGTAGTCTTATCATGGTAAGGATGGCCTCTGAGCGAGGCTATCAGCATTACCACGGTTTTGCGCTCGGCAGCTCAGGTTAACGCAGTCTTAGAAAGGGAGGAGTGAGCGGAGGGGTACTCAGGTGGTTGCAATCTGCAGCCACACCACTAGATGTCGCCAAATCCTACACACTGTCCCTTGAAAAAGAATAATAAAAATCGAAGCATCAGAGGTTCAGATATCTTGACTTTAAGTCCTTAGCTCCAAAAACACTGGATCCTACATTACCCATAAGGCAATTCAACAGCATGTGGACATCATCAGGATCATTTTACCGAGGATTTGCTCGAAACTCGGTAGAACAGCTTCCGCCTATTTGCGCCCTGGTCATGGAATGACCTTCAGAACACACTACAGCTTAATGATTTTGTCTCCCTGGGAGAGTTCAAAGTTCTGATAAAAAACTGTGTAACTGAAGAGTGCAATTGCTATTCCTAAACTGGATTTTGTATTATGTATCTGTTGTCTTTTGTCTGTTTTAACATGATCCATGTATAACTTTTGTAACTTTGTAATGGTGTGCCATTTTGGCCAGGTCTCCCTCGAAAAAGAGAATTTAATCTCAAGGGACCCCCTGGTTAAATAAATAAAATAAATAATATTTTTCAGACTTTGAAAAGCCAAAGGAGACATTACACAACTATTTTCACAGGCTGTGTGAGTTGTTGGAATGCCCCTTTAATATTTACTGGTATAAATTAAGCCCACATAATAAACATAACTGTAATTATGTGGGGCGGCTGTGGCTCAGAGGTTGAGCAGGTTGTCCACCAATTGGAAGGTTCGATCCCCGGCTGCTCCAGTCACATGTCAAGATGTCCTTGGGCAAGATACTTAACCCCAAATTGCTCCCGAAGGCTGTGCCATTGGTGTGTGAATGAGTATTTAGATTAGATGGCAGGTTGGCACCTTGCACCTAGTGTGTGAATGGGTGAATGCTGACATGTAGTGTAAAGCGCTTTGAGTGGTTGGAAGACTAGAAAAGCGCTATATAAATGCAAGTCCATTTACCAAATAATAATAGAAGAATAAACCGTAGTATTAATATCAGCTTTGCATAATTTGGTCTAAGCAGTTTATCAGTGATTCGTACCAGCCAGCCGCCTCCATCAGTCTCCATGTCGCAGTAAGCCTCAATTGGTTTGGAGCGGTCGTTGTTAATATAGACGGTGTAGATGCCACTCTTCTTATTGCCATTCCTCATGATCTGAACGCAGTCCATGGGGAAGGGGTATAGGAGGCCAACTAGGGGAGAGGTGTCACGGCATTATTAATGTTTATTAAATACTCGTGATGTGATGTTACAGTGCAGAATAACATGACCAAATAATTGTCAGACAAACCAACATAATATGATATAAAAAAAAGAAAGAGCATCATACACAGAAAACAGCAGTACCTGTTCTAAAGATGGTCTCTACCACCTTGCTCCTCTTGTTCCCCCTGTAGGCGATGATGGTGACAATATATCTCTTCCCCGTCTCCAAACTGGATACAGCAAAACTGCTCTGTCTGGCACCAAACTGCTTTTCAACCGTCTGAACACAATAAACAACTGCAGTCAATCTGACTAAACACTCACTGAATGAGTAATGACATCGTCTTGAGTTTCAATTAGAAACAGGCATTAAGTGGGCTCCTCAATTTTTTCATAAAATCACAAAAAGGTGTCAAGTAAAAGCTCAATCACCTCATCCATGTCCTTAAAATACTTTGAGTGGATTAATTTTATTTTTGACCACAAGAGGTCAGCGTTCTACACAGCTGAAATTGAACATACACCTTTACTGTCGCCTCAGCATATCTCAAACAGTGAAGAAACTGTTTTCAAAGTGGTACTTGTACGCTTGTAAAGACAAAGACATGACTTAAAATCCAGCATTGTATAGATCAATATTACCATTTGGCTACAGGATGCTCAAATGAACTGCAGCTGTTTTTACCCAATGCAGAATAAAATCCTCCTACACAGTCAAACACAGTTTCCCATACGAAGGTGTGCTCTTTTTAATTTAATAGAACAGCTGTATAAAAAATATATGCAAATATACCCTGGTGCAGAATATCTTATCTCTGTATTTAGAAATTGTGAGACAAAGAGTTTAATACCTCAGTTGTGGCACATGTTTGGTGTGGTGTCTAAGTACCTCCATGTTGCCGTCCTCGTCTCTGTAGGTGAGGATGTACCCGTCAATGTCAGCGAGAGGAGGAACCCAGGTTAAAAGAGCCGACTCCAGCTTCACATCTGTCGCCTTCAGGTCCGTAGGGGCATCGATGTCTGTGGATTGGAGAGTAAATCAGAGTGGATTACAGCACAGGAACATGGTGTATACTGCACGTTCATTAATACATCTTTACAACTCAGGTCTGGATTGGGTTAGCAAAGAATTTTTGTGCTGCTTTTACTTGAGTTTGTTCACTAAAACGGGGGAAAATAATCAATTAGTGAGTGAATAAAGTCTCTTTAATAAAACAGATGTTTTAACATTTTTGTTAAATCGTCATTTTAATCAAACATGCTTCAGTTTTTAGAGTACATACCTTTCTCACACTCTCGTAAGTGTTTCTCAAACACAGACACATACAGTAACTTTGCGGTGCAGCATTCATCCCTCTTTATTCCCTTTCTCTACCTCAATGACAACATTAATGTATCTGACACTGTAGCTTTTCAGCCTCTCTGCATCTGAAGCACAACACCGGAGATGAATACCAGCCGCCTGCACAGTTTCAATTTGCCTCTGCAGATAAACTGGCAGTTATTCATCTGCCTTGCTTTGGAGGTCTGACCTGAAAAACACACCGAAATAATTTGTCTGACACAAAGATGCCTGCTGTAACGGTAGGAGCCTTAAACTCCCATGGCTCAAGAAATAAGAGGAAGCGCATGACACCATGACACACAAAATCAGCCAAAGTGTCATACTTTCAGTCCTCTTCAGTTAAAAATATTGCCTTCTGTTTATATTATTATATTCAGGATTCACCCAATTTTTTTTACTATAATTGAAAAAAATTAAACTGCTTTTCTGGTAATTAAATCGTAATGGGAGAAAATAGTGTGAAGAGTGACAAATCTAGCCGTGCCATTGGTGCGAAAGCAATGCTGCTGAAGAAGTCTGTGAAACACACTGATGTTGGTTTGAGACAGTTTTAACGGACATATTAATGGTGCTTGTTACTAGGGCCAATAAAATCACAAATGTAATAACACACGTGCTTTTATGTGTCCCAGATGATATCTTTTGACACAATGGCTTTCCTATCTGAACTCAGCAGCACCACGTTGGTCTGTAGCCACCGACGGTTTCTTTCTAATGAGTTACGACGAGACAAGTTTATAATCCAAAACTCGGCCATTTGCCGCTTAATTGAAAAAAGATCCAGCTTTCACTTAGAGCTCCCAGGTGATTTTACACATCGTCTGGCACACACAAAGATACCCCTGTTGTAACCCGTCCGCCATGTGCTGCCGCTGCTATTTTTACCCCTCACTAAGTTACCAGACATGCTCAGTGACCTGGCCTGGCCTGTGGGAAACAGTTCAGAGCAGAGAGTTTTGGTGCTCCCCGGTAGTTTTGAAGTCTAAAGTAAACTAATTTTGACTTTGTAAGAAATCTACAGTTTAATAAATCAAACGTCATAGGGCACTAGAATTGATGGATTGCTGTTTTGGTTGTGCATAAATAAATATATAAACAAAGTGAATAAATAAAGCAATTTCAGAGTACGCTTGGTTTGCAGGTGTCTACAAGATGTGGTAGATTATTATAGTTTGACTGAATTACTGTTTTTGAGACTATCAGCAGTTTTGGAGGTTACAAAGGCACAAGTTGCTGCAGGTTTACCAAAAAGTCCAATAGGTGTCGTACATGATGCAAGCACCACTGGTAACTCTCTGTCCTGATGATCAACCCACATGTATTCCCTGACCTCCGATACTTAACCCTTGACCCCTGTGAATACCAGTGTATGCAGTATTGTCACATCGAGCAACATTAAAGAAGTAAAATACACCCACAATTGCAGGAATCTACAACCCAATTAGATGCTGTTTTTCAGCACAAATTAAAATCATGAGATTTATAATCAACTCCATAAGGATGAAATTACTGTAGTTTTTGTCCTCTTCATTGGAAAGGCTACAACTTTCCTTCATCTGCACTAAGATATTGACCTGTTCTGTACCGCTTCTTTGGAGCCAATATTTCCACAAACCAAGGCCACACGTAGCAGACCGTGACTGACAGGAAATTCTTATCAGCATTCTCAGACTAAGGCCTTTGTCTCTAACAGTAAGAGCAATAACCTGTTTGTTTATGCAAAGAAACCTGGAACTAGTTACTAAAAGACAGCTTTATGCTAAGATCACAGCATTTTTTAAGACAGCGCCACAGCGGTGGCGCTTATGGGCCCTACACAGCTTTTTGATGCCCAGTAAGAAATATATTTAAAACAATCCAGGATATGTCCGCATGACTTTTTTGTTACTTTTGTTTGGTATGTCACCCATATAAGCGTTCATGTATAACATCCAGTGTGTTTCACCTTATGTGGATTTAAAATGAATGGCAGCAAAACTAGTTTGGGATAACATCAATTGGTAAATGTTTCCATATGTAAAATCCTGCGTTGCCTGTGTGAATCAATATCTTTGAAAACAGAAATCTAGACTGCCACAATTGTCTAAAAATGACCTTTTTTAAGATGTTGAATTACCATTTCAACAGTGAAAGAAAATCCTGCCTATTCGTAGTTGTATTAACCTGTCTCAGCTTTGGTTGAGATCTTCCTGGTGGCTTTGCTCCCCTTGATGGCCCAGATGTAGACAGTGTAGAGGACACCAGGCCTCAGGCCAGTCAGCCTGTAAGAGGTGCTGTCAGACGCGACTGGGATCTCCCCACTAGTACCCTCAGAGGAGCTGTAGGTTACGATGTAGCCATCAATTTCTGCCTGGACTGGATCCCATGACACGCTGAAGCTGGACTCAGTTTCATCTCGGGCTAAGAGGTTAGCAGGAGCATCCAGTTCTAGAGGAAGATGTTAGTGGAGGTGGTTATTATACTACAGATGCAAACTACAAGAACTACTGATGCAAACTACAAGATGTATTGTTTCATTTTTCGCCCAAAGGAGAACAAATGAAATCTTCTGGCATGCATTTGCTAAAAACATCAGTAATATGGTGGGGACTACAAGGAGAAGAATGTTTACCTTCATATA
Organism: Sebastolobus alascanus; assembly: GCA_916701645.2. Taxonomy (NCBI): domain Eukaryota; kingdom Metazoa; phylum Chordata; class Actinopteri; order Perciformes; family Sebastidae; genus Sebastolobus; species Sebastolobus alascanus. The sequence goes on from CAKAOJ020000408.1 coordinate 65,906, forward strand.
TTGCATCATAAAAAAATAAGATACCCTATCTCTCTATATATATGAGATGTGATATGTTTAAAACTTCCCACTAACTTTGTCCCCCCTCACATGCCCAAAATGTAGATGATGTAAAGGACAGGAGGACTTGGGCAGTAAGCTTGTAAGAGACAGCATGGGATCCCAGGGGTGTCTGTGCTTGAGCTCTCATCAGAGCTGTAGCTAAACTTATGTCCATCGATTTTTGACTGCACTTTGTCTAACGACACGCTGATGATGAGCCAAGAGTTTAGTGGGAGCGCCCAGTTCTGCATATGGAGTCATGGTTATGGCAAGAGCTAAGAAAACTTCATCTGGAATAAGGATGAGAGTCCCTGTGGCCGGATGTTCCTCGCAGCTCAGCCAGAAATGCTGGAAGTTGGTGGCAATTTGTTGTGACTCCTTGAATGTGCATCACTCTGAGAGATAAAGAGCCTTATCTGATGCTAAATCTAATATATCCTGGTTTTCCCTGGTGGATGGAGCCTGGTGCACCTGCATGTTTCAGGGAGGAAAACTAAGATTGGTCTGAATATTTGGCCCTCTGGGTTTGCTGGAAATGCCTGGTATATCTGCCCAGAATAATTCAAACTCTCAACTCCGACCCTCCAATTTTCTTCTGTCCATGCATAGGTTCTGTACAGAATGGACTCTATTCAAAGAAGCAGCTGCAAGGAGCTGTGGTTGGAAGGTGAAGATTGCTCGTCATTGAGACACCCCAAGAAACCTGGTGGTGGACAGCAGGAGTGAAGAAGGGCTGTCAAACTGAGGAAGGAGTCCTTCAAGGCATTCAGTTGTCCTCTTCTGGTAAAAGGTACAGAATAGAACAAGATGTTCTATTCAGATAATTAGGCAGCTGCTCCAAGGATCCAGGTAAATTGGGATTTTGCACGAGTTAGGACAACGAAAAAGAAAGAGAGGAATTGGGTGCAGCAATGCAGACATTATATCGGCCATGCTAGTGAAGTTGAGACAAAGAGACAATCTTCAATCCAGCCTTCATCTGTGGTCACAAACGTTGGGTAGTAAAGTAAATGTAACTGAAATGATCATCTTGTTGGATACAAGAGGCTGAGATGAGGTTCCCCAACATGTTGGCTGACCTGTGTGCATGACAGAGTGACGAGTCTCTTCCCGAGTAGCAGGTAGAGGTGTTTTGGGCCCTTGGAAAGAATGGCCCTGAGCTCCTCCTGAGGGGAGACTGCAGGGTAGATGCAGGACATGCTCGAGGGATTACACCTCTGAGCTGTGCATGGGACTGCTCAGGAAGAGCTGGAGTTATAAATTGGGGAAAAAAGGATGTCTGGGCTGCTTTGCTTGCCCTGACCCGCATAAGAAGTTGGCACATAGATGGATGAATACATTGGAAGCCTTCTTTAAACAAACAAGCTGATTAGTCTACCATGTGAGAAACACATTTTTCTTTTGGGGTTTACAAGAGAGTTGTCTTGTCAAAATAACTGTAGAAGATATGATGTATTAAACATAAACATGGCCCCACAAAAGAATATGCGAGGCGTGGCTAATTGGTGGGTTTAACAAACAACGGTAGATTTGAGACCTGTCTGAGCTTGTGTCGAGATTTTCCTGCTGGCTTTGTTTCCTTTGATGGCCCAGATGTAGACAGTGTAGAGGGCACCAGGCCTCAAACGAGTCAGCATGTAAGAGGTGCTGTCAGGCCCCAGTGGGATCTCCCCACTAGAGCCCTCAGAGGAGCTGTAGGTTAGGATATAGCCATCCATTTCTGCCTGGGCTGGATCCCATGACACACTGAAGCTGGACTCTGTCACATCTCGGGTTGAGAGGTTAGCGGGAGCATCCAGTTCTAGAGGAAGATGTTAGTAGAGGATATTAATACACTACGGATGCAAACTAGTAGGACTGACCCGAATGCTTTGAAGCTTCGACCGTTGCCAGGGTAAGCAACCTCCGAATAAGTATTTGAATGCTTTGTTGTTGTTTTTTTTTGTAAGTATGTTATAATAAAGTATAAATCCCAAGATAGCGAATGAAATAAGGAATAATCCCACAACATTATTCATTATTCATATTCAACATGAATTATTATTAGTTATTCTCAGATGGATATCGCTGTTTGTTATGTGTAGAAGTGCGTGTGTGTACAGTAGTACACAATGGTTGAAAGCTACATCTAACAACCAGGTGTTGGTCAGGTCACCATTTAGGAAATTAAAAAGGTTTTAAAACGTATTTTTCTTTGAAATTGTTTTAAGGTATCTAAACATGCTAGTGCATGTAGATGAGCATTTAACCCCAAATTTTGGCATTAGCTGGTCAGATAATTAAGTGCTTTGGATTTGAAAAGAAAGTCGTAGATTTGAGACCTGTCTCAGCTTGTGTTGAGATCTTCCTGCTGGCTTTGCTACCCTTGATGGCCCAGATGTGGACAGTGTAGAGGACACCAGGCCTCAGGCCAGTCAGCCTGTATGAAGTACTGTCAGACCCGACAGGGATTTCCTCACTTGAGCCCTCAGAGGAGCTGTAGGTTAGGACGTAGCCATCAATTTCTGCCTGGGTGTGATCCCAGGACACACTGAAGCTGGACTCTGCTTCATCTCGGGCCAAGACGTTAGTAGGAGCGTCCAGCTCTGCGTGGGGAGTTATGGTTAGTACTAAAGGACATCACTACATCCACTACACAAACATAACAACTACACACAGCTGATCCAAAAAAGAATAATGTGGTTCCCTCTTACACGTAACCTTGAGTCACTGTGTAAGAAGGTAGAAACGTCAAACTTGGATCAAAGTGTGTGGAGGGGTTTGATGTTTTTTTTTTGGTCCTTTAATCAAAAATAGTTTTTTTTCTCATCAAGAAGATGAAAATGTTTTGGAAACAATGTTGGAATAATTTCATTATTAACCAATGAGCCATATATTTTTCTCTTGAAGTTTTGAATCCAAGTTGGATGTCATATCACATTCTTATGTAAGCAGGGCTACTATGAGTACACTATGAGCTATGTTAATTAACAGAACATGCAAACTACTGTTGCAAACAAAAGACGGTGACAGAACATTGTTAAGAAAAACCACTGAACCACTGATGTTGTGTGATACAACATCACTGCGTTGGCTTCTAGATGAACCTGTATCTTGTCTTTGCTGCTCTACATCACTCTGAATGTTTGCATTCTCCAAAAACAGGTAAAGAAGTGTCCACTTAGTGTCCACACTGAAGATGAAAACTTACAATATGTATACATACATACATACGTATTTCCTTTATTGCTCATGTCATAATGAATTGAGATCAAAAATGGCTAACATCATCAGTTAGCAAAGTGAGTTTCAAGCCACTTCAGATATTTGCTTCCAAGAGCACTCCCGCTGGTTGATTTATGAGTGAGCTTATTGGAGTGAACATGTCTGCTTCCCTCATAAAAAGGGACCAGGATAAAGCTGAAAACCTGATTGAAAAAGAAAATCAAAATGTGTATAAAAACAGAAAAAAAAATGGAAAAAAGACATCAGATATATTCAGCGAACACAGCAACTCAAAGTAGTAAACCATTTTTTAAAGCATTTGATGGAATGCAATGGAAGCCATTACAGTACACAAACACACACACCAAACATACCATACACCTGCATAAGTGCAATTATAAAAATTATAAATTCAACTAATTATTATATAAATTATAATATACTGTATATATTATATTATAAATTACTAATTACAGTGAGTGTGGATTGTGCTGTGTGGATTTACATTTGCTGCTCTCATACTGTAGCCTATTCCTGAACATATCAAACATTTATACTGTTGGTATTTAACAGTCACATCAATAGAAATGTGAGAATCTTCTTTTACTGCTGATATATAAATGTCCTGAAAGTTTTTTGGTTTCTAAAGCAATTTGGATATACGCCAGTCAGTACTCAAAAGCGTTCTTCTTCTGCTTTTTTCTTCAGAGACATAAAGGCAAGCAGACAGCAGCAGCTGCTAAACTTCACAACAGCAAAGATGAAGAGACAGGAGAACACAGGAGAAACTAAATCGCTGGCTTTGTTAATGAAGCAAAATTGGCTCTTCTCAAACTTCTTCAAGACATTCAGCTCCGGGCTAAACTAAACCGCACTTAAATGAGGTGTCCAGCCTAATTATGTTAAGAAGCCTTTTTCAGTGAGAGTTCAAGTTTCCCTCTTGAAGACAGGCAAAGAGGGGTTAGTATGCTAAGTGTAACATGTTATGCCTTTTACAAAAAAAAAGATGAGGAAATTGTGTAAAAAAAAACCAACACAGAGAAAACCAAAGGGAAATGATTGGTGCATTAAAGATGGGGTCTGCGATTTATCCAGTATACACTTTTTGTTATATTGGTTGAAATGGTCTTTACACCCCGACAGCAATCCGTTTCTTATGAGCACTGAAAAAAGACCGGAAAAGATCCGTCATCTGTAGCTGCTGTAATCCTGTAAAAACGTCTACCAGTCAGTAAAAATGGTCCCGGTTGTAAGGAACCAATCAGAAGCCTCCCTGCCTCCCTGCTCGTACTCTAGCCTCAGCGTGCACCAGCGTGAACTCAAAGCGCGTGTCCGCCGCACGTTCACTGGAGAATGGAAGAGAAAACTCAGCTCTTAAAACACCGGACAACGAGAACGAACTCGTACCACTATTACCATATTATCGAAAAATACAACTTTGATTTAGTTGTTTATGTTCTGTTAGTTTACTTTATAAGATACTGCAGATTTAAACTATTTATTCTAACAGCTCAAAGTGAAGTCAGACAAACAGGATTATCAACGAGGGGAGACGGCGGATAGAAAACATTGCCGAACAAAATTTACGTTACTCAAACTGCTTTTTCAGTTACAGAAACAAACGAGTGGACTGATCTCCCTCCAGATATTAGAGTAATGTTAAAACAGGGTCGTGTTGTCTCAGCAGGTATCTCTCTCTTTCCCTCCCCTCTCTGCTGCTCTGTGGCCGGCTCTCCAGCGAGCTGCTGCCCCCCCACCCCTCTCCGTCAACAAGGAAATAAAGCCCCTCGTCTACGAGACCGGTCTCTTGAGAGAGCTCCAGCTCATAGCGGGGTCTGTGTGAGTGAATGCCCGGGTGGAGAGGTGGCGATCCCGGCAGGAGCTAGCTAGCTGTGCCGGCAGTTTGTGGAGCTTCTAAACTCCGACAACAGTGGAGAAAATGTTTGATTCGCCATCTGACATCGTAAAACTGTCAATATTCTAAATCTACACCGTTGATTTCTCGCCTCAACATTTTTCAGAAGTGAATTTAGTGATGAAATAGCTACGAAAAATGTGAAGTAGTTACGATACGGCGGTGCTCGTGCATGTGTGTGGGGGGCGTTGCCTTATAAGGAGTTTCGAGGGGAGGGGGGGGCTTAGACGGGGCTCCTGAGGCGATGCGACTTTCAAATTATGCTAGTTTTCCAAGATCGCAGACCCCAGCTTTAAGTGCCATTTGAGGTAGGAGCATCCTACACAAAGACGCTTAAGAAACAGAGGCACTTAAAATATCTTTCCCTCTGCTAACAGGTTGTAAAGAAGAAAGAAAGAAAGAAAGAAAGAAAGAAAGAAAGAAAGAAAGAAAGAAAATAAAACGCTGCCTGGGAACACTTGAGATATCTGAGAATCACAGGTCAAAACGTTTGGTTTTACATCTACAACTGTGTTCAAACTAAAATGTGTCTTATCTTCTTATGTCTAACCTTTGTGAAATTATTTGTTGATTTTATGTCAAACACCAGACCCTTTTCGTCCAGCATTTATATAAAGGTTATTTTTGAAGCTCTTTAATTGTGGACACACAAAAGATCAAAAGCATCGATCCCTCCTGTAATTCAAAGTTTACCTGTTTCAGCTTCTGTTGAACTCTTCCTGCTGACTTTGTCACCCTTGTAGGCCCAGATGTAGACAGTGTGGAGAACTCCAGGCTTCAAGCCAACCAGCCTGTACGAGGTGCGGTCACGTCCTAAGGGGATCTCGGTGCTGGAGCCCGCGGCAGAGGTGTAGCTCAACATGTAGCCCTCTATTTCTGCCTGGACGCGATCCCATGAAACGGTTGCAGTGTCCTCGGTTACTTCAGTGGTGACCAGGTTGGTAGGAGCATCGATGTCTGAGGAACAGATTAAAAAAAGGAATAAGAGACAAGCAGATAAATAAAAAAATGAGTTCCTGTTCTTCACTGATCCATCCAGTCCATCCACATTGGCTGTAAAAACTCAGTTAAGGAAGAAACACAATTTTACAGCACTCAATTAAACACTCCTTCTACCACACCACCAAATTCCGTTCTCAAATTAACACTTTGAAGTTTTTCTAAATATTTATCAGTTAGGCTTGCTTTTCCACATATTTTTGATAATACACATGAACCGCTCTTCACATCGGCATAAATTAGATCCACCGCATAGCACTTATTTAAACAGAAAATATGTCACTTTTAAAGCTGGTTCGCCTGTTATTCCTGTTATTTTCTTCTTCCAAAACAGTGGTGAAGAAGACCAGGAGCAAATGCCAGGAGTGGAGTATTCATTAAAACAAAATTATGACTGGTGTGTTAACTGCGTGCCAAATTAATCAGAGCACACGAGGCCAAATTCCCTCTCAAGTTACTGGTTGCGGACAAGCATTGTAGCATTTAAAAGACTATTTTCTAAACAGAGTCCGACGCAGTGCTCTCTTCACATAACTCGCCCCGGGGTAACATTACATCACTTCCACCAAACTTCACTGAGAACAACGAGGGCAAAAAAGCATCACCGATTTGTTTTAACCGAATATTCTCTGGTCTGGCTCAACTAAAAACACAGAATCCGTCAGCATGTTAGCGTGTCATTCACTACGAGCCTGTTTGTAGCAATGTTATCTTCACTTCACCTGTCTCTGCTCTGCGTACGTTGGTGGAGACTGGAGAGGCTATCGCTGCATGCTACTCGTTCTCGGTTTTGATAAATTAATGTTAGTTATCATGGAATCAGGGGTTAAATTGGCATATATATGTGCTCCTGTGGCAGGTTTTTATGACACGACCAAGCCACACCTAAGGCCCGCACTCAGATGAAACACAAGAGCAGAGGACAATAATGACGATATTGTATGAAGTTTTAGCAGTAGTGCTCATCATTCTGCGCACCACCGCTGCAGAATGAATATAGGGGAGTGTGTCATAAATGCGAAGCCTCAAATCCTTGAGTAACTCGTATGTATATAGTAGGTCTGTGGTTGGACTCTCGCTTACACAACAACATTTAATTGATGTGTTTGGAAGCAAGTGAGGGGATTATATAGCAGAACCAGTAACAGCTGCATGTGGCAGGTAAGCGTAAGCAGTAGTCTGCAGCAGCGTTTGGCATGAAGAAACTATAGAGCACTTTGAAGAAATGCCACTGATTGTTGTTTTTCTTTTTCAATCAGCTGACAGAGAGTGTGTGCAGAAAACTCGTTATCCATATTTGTTTTTTTATATGGACAGTGGAGTGGACAGTGAAGATGACAAATGAACCAAAGTCTCAAAAGAAGAGCTCTGTGAAGCTCTTCAAAAGAACATCACTAACACACAATCCAACCCATGCTCTGGTCCTGGTCACTGATCAGCTCCACAGGATGAGCTGCAGTGGGACGAAGCCTCTGCTTGTGAAATCAGTGGGCTCGAGGAATCAAAGGAGACATATGGAAGACGCGGGCGGAGCGGTTGGTGGTGCATGTGTTTGGATGGGTGTTTAGTCTCTGTCGAGGGAATCTCGATGAAAGCAAAGAGAGGGAGGGAGACAGAAAATAAAGGAGTCACAGAGGCAAAGTAAGAGAGACACAGAGGAAGTGAAGGGAAATGTAAAAGCAATCATCATTTAGGTTGATTCCTCTGTGGCAGCGGCTCAGTGGAGGTCAGTCTTGTGTCAGTGCAGCAGTCTGCATCATGAAAACTGATTGATGATGCGTCCAGGAGAAGAAAGGAACCATGCAGCTGTCTATCTCTATACCCGCTCTTTGTCTCTCTTCTCTCTTCCCGTTGTCACTTTTTTGTCCTTGTGGCTGCACTGCTTGACTGTCTGTCATGAGCTAAACCACAGAAAGAATTTATAATTGCTCCTTTTTATTAAGGTTGTGTGTTGGCCTAAAAATGAGAGGTCAATCAGTAGTCTAAGTACTTTAAGTGAGCTCAGCTACTCAGGGAGCCCAGAAAGTGTCTATCACTACACTACACAATGACTCAGAATATAGGCTACGGCTGTGCAATTAATCTAATTTCAATTTCGCCCCGCTTGTCGAGGTCAGGGACGGCCGCTAGGTGAGATTTTCTCAGTAGTGGTGCGCCGCGACTAGCTCTAGGTGAGCTTGGAAAGGCCCGGGGTGAAGGTGGCTTTTTACAGCACCCTTCACCCGGACCTCGCCGCTTAGTGCTCGCTGTGGCCTCTCTTCCTGCGGGGAGGGACGGAGCTCCCTGCACCCGGCGAGACTGTCAACCAGGGCGGACTGTCCTCAGTGCGGCGATGTCAGCAACCTTGAAGCAATTGAAACACGGACCGCGTCTTGTTTACCATGCTTTTTTTTGCCGTGCCATCACCATTCATATCTATAAAACCAATGTATTTATGATGAAATTGTTAACTAGAACACAAAGTTCTTCATAGTTCTTGCCTCTTAATTTTGCTCTCAAAGTGCACCAGATTGATGCATTTAACTTTAAAATACAGGCTACAAAATGTTCTTTCTAAATACATGATGTTTCCATAGACAATGAGTAATCGTGTTAAATAATCGAGATCTCAATTTTGACCAATCGTGATGATGATTATTGCCATAATTGAGCAGCCCCAATATAGGTATCCATCTAAATGTTTGGTTTCTTTGAATACTATACTGGAGATATAGGGCTGGGGCGACTCACAGTCGTCATCGATTACGGAAAAGCATCGATTTGCATACTGTAGTAAGATGGCTGCGCCGGTCAAAGCATGGATTTCCCCAGAGAACAAGCTGCAGCTACAAATCCTCACCCACTATCCTCTAAAGTGTGGGAGTATCTTAGACAGAGACCCAACAATGTGGTGCTCTGTAAACTCTGCAATTGGAAATGGGTTATCGCAGTAGCACACAAACATAAAAGCGGCCCACGCATTTATCAGCACTCAGAAAATGTTTCTGTTAGCAGTAGTCACTTAGGATTGATTTTCCTATACAACCAGACAACCACCAGTGCTTTCTGTCTGTATGTACTAAGTGAAGACAAAACTGGACTGAAACAGGCCTGAAAACAACAGACCATTTTAACAACCATTGATTAATCTTAACATTTTACTACAAAAACTGCTTTGCCTACAGTCAGTCTGAAGAGAATGAGAAAGAGAATTTAATAAAAGTAAATTAAATGAATGGGCTTCAAATTGATTTACAACTGTCAGACAGCCCAAATGAACCATGAAAGTTAAAAGCGTTTGACAGTATGAAAGTTTGCTGTTGCTTTTTATCCCTCACTACAAATTAACTTAAATTTGGTTTGTAACCATCTGAATAAAGCTTGTATTCAACTACAAACAAAGGTTCCCCTCTCCCTCTTTGGTGTTATGGTGTTACCCTCTGCAGTTCTTTTGGCTCCTATAGGCGGTATAGCTGCTGTTTGACATATTCTATATGTTTTTACATCTTTTTTTTCCCGAGCACTACTACTTTCTGAGGGCGCCTTGCATTTGCTCTGAAGTTACAACGTGTGATGGATTGAGTTTCTCCAGACGTTCTACCCCACTAGCTGCGTAGCGACAGTGGCTACCGGGCTACAGAACACGAGCTGCGGCTCCGGTCGTTTGGAAAACAGCTTATCCATTATGGCTGGCATGTTCAGCAGAGGCATCGACCACAAGGAGCACAGTAGCAGGCCATCTTTCATCATTTACAGCCTCACTGTACAGTGAAAGCCATACCGTATGTCTGCAGATGGAGCCGAGGGAAAATATGTGTCGATAGGTGCCATTCTTTTAGACACTATACTGTATGTCAGGTGTGAGATATGTTTTGTTGTGGAGTCCTCTGGCTACCACAGGCTTGTTTCGTGTTTACCCAACAATCTAGCTTGTAATTCTTTATTACAGAACTGACTTGTCTATTTCGCCACATCTAGAAGTAGAAGCAACAGACAACATGGACGATATGAAAGGCCGCTTTTGCCATCATAAATCATCCGCTCATTATCCATCCACTGTACTAGCAAGCATGCAAGTTTCACAGTTTTGGTAAACACGCCATTAGACCAACAGGACTTCCTGTCAGCGCCATCTTGATTCCAAACGTAAGTGACTAAAATCTGCCGTTTTGGGTGAAAATAACATATGCCTGGGTGAAATATTTTGACAAGAAGATAGATTTGTGTCAGCGTGACCAGAGTGTGACTGTAAAAAGTCAAATTTGACGGCTTCTTTTCACACGCTGTGTCGCGGTGCTTTTTAGATGCGTTGGAAAGCTCGGAATTTCTAGTTTCCAATGATACCAGGCATGATATTGTTGTAGACGTGTGAGAAAATGATCGCGGATGTTGTGATCACAACTTGTACTTATATTTACGAAGTTTATTTCTGTACAACTTATTGATTCTGAAAGCTGAAGACCTCAGGTTTCCAAAACGGTATGGCATGCATATCTTCTATAAATAAATCATCTTCCTATTTTCCTGACTCCTCTGTTTTGCCACATATCGTAGTAAAAGTAACATACGACACGGATGATATGAAAGGCCGCTTTTGCCACCATAAATCATCCGCTCATTATCCATCCACTGTACTAGCAAGCACGCAAATTTCAAAGTTTTGGTAAACACGGCATTAGACCAACAGAGTTTTTTCTCTACTAATGCTGTCAAATACCAGAACGTATCAATATATTATTTCCTCTCAAAATAACTAATAAAAAAAACTTACTTTTGATGAAACAGAGATGTGTTACAGTATGTATACATAAATATGGGCACAAATTGCAGATCTTCCTCCAAATGCCACACATATAAAAACAGTATCTCTCCTGTACCTGACCCTTGCTACAGACACATGCATATACCTGTACAACACACACACACACGAACAGGCCAAGAGAGCTGTCTCTTATCACACCAATATAATGAACAGACAAAGAAGGGTTAGAGTTCTCACTATTATCCTGATAAAATGTCCCATCTCACATGTTCACTTGACATTTTTCTGGCACTACTGTACAGAGCTGATGGACAAGTCTGAGCAGACAGGCCTGGGCCACATGAGGTGCTATAATGTGTCCAGATAACATAAAGACTCAACATTCATCTCCTCTACCAAAGCCAAGTCCATCTGCTTTTGGTTATATTGGCCTTGGTGGTGACTTTATTGAATCTGAATCAGCAGTAACAGCCGTGGTATGTTGCGTTTATACGCCTTATAATCTTTTGGCAGGTTAGTGACTGTGAAACGTCCGCTCCAAGTAGAGTATCCATTTGACTCTGGTGTTTTCATAAATGTTAGCTGTCATTGAATCATTTTACTCTGGAACTGATGGCAGCTAAAGGACACCGTACAGCCACCCACACACATATAGACTGCATATATGCTGCAAGACCAGCATAACTCCAACATACCACAGGCTGAGAGAGGATTGATTTATAGAACCGCGCTGGATGCACATATGGAAGTCAAGCCATAAATATTTGAGTGCCATTCAGTAACTACAGTACATACAGCATACAGTTCACAAGGCCATATCGAGTACCAGTTTCAGCACCTTTCACAGCGTCGTCAATAAAAACATGTTTTCAGATTTGGGGATATCTTTCTTCCTCTTGAAGAATCAACATAAATAAATTCCCACACCTCCTCATTAATTCATTTATGTGGTTAATTCAGCATTTTTTATGTCAGGAAAGACTGAAAAAGTGAGGGACCATGACAAAATATGATAAAAAAAAAAGCATGCCAATGGTGAAGTCAGAAATTGAGGAGGAGAAAAGTCATAAAAAGTGGAAGACAGACAGTAAAAATGAGAGAGAAAAGGAGTCAGTTATAGCGTCTATGGACAAAAGCTCAGTTTAATACCATAACAGCAGCTACACAGTACGCACTGCTACATAATGTCACTGAAATTGCCTCTTTCTGACCCATTCATTTTTATATCCCGTCTTAGTCTTAGCTCTTGATTCAACTATAAATATCTTGATTTCTCATTGTATCCCTTTTGTCCCTGCGTTCTCCTATTATTCCTGCTCATGTTTTTACCCTCATTTCTTGCTGTAACCATAGCGCTTACTGTCGTCTTTTTCTTTATTGCTGTTGCTCTTTTCTACATTTCCTCCTTATGTTCCTTTTATCTCTCATTGCGTTTTAACCACGCCGGCCCAATGAAACCAGCATGTTCGGTGAGATAATAGGTGAGCGTGGTCTCTGTTGCACCATGCCAGACATCATGAAACCAGCGCATTCCTCGTTGGCAAGCAGAGCCGAGGACTATCCTCCTCAATCACCTCTAAGCCTTTTCATGCAACACCTAAAATGAAGGATTGTAGCTACTGGAGTGGAGACAAGCCACTGTCTGTCTGGTGTAGATTAGCCCATTCGCACACGCACACATGCAATTACTGCACGAGTAGGTGGCACACTCACACACAGAAAGATTAGCGGTAACGGGGGACCTTGAGTACCTGCAAAGGAAGAGAGGTAAGTCTTGAAAATACCTAGCTAACGCTGATGACTAAAAGCCATTAAATTGGCTGCCTCGGGATCTAAGAAACGAAGAGCCATCAACCTGCTTTTGAACTGAGTAAGCCCTGAGGGTGGATGAGAGCGAAGGTGATGGAGGAAAGAATAGAAGAGAAATGAAAGACAGAAAAGTAGAAAATAACAAAGCGAAAATGAGAAGAATAATGGGAGAAACTTAAGACCTGTCGTGCCATTGTGGATCATTCGTCAGTCAGTTAAATTATTTCTTTTAAGCAGCTGAATGACATGACCAGCTGTTAAAGTGAAACTGTAAACTGAATTCCTCCTCGTGTCTCGAAACCAAATGTTAGACCAAATGCGTCAAACTCAATGCCACACCGCTAAAATCCAACAATACCAGATGGACTCTGTAAACCAGGGACTTTCTCACCTCAGCCATCAGGGAGCATCTTGTAGTCGTTACACCATTCATATCATGTTTCCTCTTGGTGAACAGGCTCACCGCAGCCATTACGACCTGTCCAGATTATTAGGCTGTAAATTCCATCCCTCCATCATTAACCCATAACCGTGCTCCTCGCTGGCTGTATTCATTATCGTTGGCTGTGTGAGGAGGATAATACCAGGTTGTATCATGCCGCCTGTCAGTATTGCGTATGACAGATTATGTGTTTTTCCTATTAGGTTTGGACCACTGGTGAATTACTGGTGGCTTGACAAGAGTTAAGAGCTGTCTTTGATGCTGCACCCAATTCAAAACTAAGTGGAATATGGATGTCCTCGCTGTTTCTTTAATGTGTTTCACTTCCACAAGTGGCTGATCTATCATTTTAAATGTCATCCAATTCAGACACAGTTGGTGGTAGCACAAACGGCAAGTCTCTGCAATTTCCGTCAAGCGGTAGTCCATTTGAGGAAAATTGGGCCCATTTTGTGCTTACTGATAATATACAGAATTTGCAACATTAGGTTAAATGGATCATGGGCGCTGATGTGTTGACACTGACCTGTGGCACCAGTGACAGAGGAAGGTTTTCCCTCAGTGGTTCCTTTGATGGCCTGCACTGAGATCCGGTACTCTGTTCCTGGAAACAGACCTGCAGGAAGACACAGTTTTAAATCTTTAATATATTTCTGTTACACCGTTATACCACGTTTTTTTTTCTGACTTTTCTTTTTTTTGCAAAATACTGCTGGATACTTTCATCTTGTCAAGGCCTTGTCAAATATACTATCTGAGAAGGAAATTCAGGTTTTGGTTAACCTGATCATAACTTGTGTCCACACTAATCTATAGCCCCTTTCACACAGCCTGTTCAAGGCGGAAGTGTTGCGCCGTTATTCCGCCTCACCGTTCTGTATAAAAGGTACGAACATGGAATGAGGGGGAAGAGTGCCTGCCGTTAAGCTGGCAGCGGAGGTGGTCACAGAGCCGAATCGACGTCTGTGTAAAAGGGATAGCCGGAGGAAAACAACCAATCAGAGCCGAGCTGGAGCCTGCCGTCTCTGAGCAGCTGTCAATCACTCGCGAACTCCGATCAAACGGTCAAACTAGGCAGCACTGATCAAATATGAATCAATATTCTGTTACTGTAATGCCTATTTCTTGCCTCAAATGTTTTCAGAAACATCTTGTAGTGTACTGTTTTGCTGTAAAATGAGAAAGTTTGTGACCCGGCAGCCATGTTGAGATCAGTTGAGGAAATACCAAGCACCGTCCACCAGCCGGAGCAAACTTTCTCAATTTACAGCTAAACAGTACTAGACACTGGTAGGCCAACCTGAGAGACTTAAAGATAAGGGCACAACATTTTTCACTATTTTTCTGACATTTTAGACACCAAACAATTAACCAAGAAAATAATCAGCAGATTAATCGATTATGAAAATAATCTTGCAGCCCTTCTGTCTATTACAATACTTACCAACAATAGTGTGTTTGGTGCGCGCCTCTTGGTTCCTCTGTACGTTCAGCTCCTCTTCCTGTCCCGCCGGGTCAATGTGTGTGAGCCTGAAGTGATCCACCTCAGCTGATGGGTTCTTCCAGTCCACCTGGATAGAGTCTTCTGTCTGGCCAAGAACTCGGATACCATCAATAGCGGAGACATCTGGGAAGGATACAAGTGTTGGACAGCAAGGTGGAACTGGGAGCCCAGACGTGACCCTTAAACTGGAAAGCCTGAAAACGCAAGCATGGGCCCTGCTCTACCCCCATGACCTTGAGCTAGATGATGAATCCCTTTCACCCTGAAATGTAACCTTCCTGGGGAGGGGGCCATACAGGGATTTCTCTTTTGGCCATCAAGAAAATATCATAAACAAACATGATTGTATTTTGTACTGTCAAAATACACCTTGTCCTACCACATACTGTGGATAATATCTTCAATTAAATGTCAGGAAACTGGACAATGAAGTTTATACATGTATTTAAAACAAATACCAGCACAGAACATCTCTCAATCATTATCACAGGGTAAGTATACATTGTGAATGCTATATAAATACATGTAACTGCGTTTACAGATAGGTAGCATTTAGAATATTAGCAGAGCCAGGAGGGATGTCAGAATTTGCAGCATATGGTGAAAAAAAGACCATCAAACCAAACAAATGGTACCAAATGAAAAGGGTTGGCATATTTTTATGCCAACTATAGGGTTTTTCCAAGGGAAAAAGAAAAACCTTCACTTAAACCCTCTTTTGAAGTAGATCATCGTTTGATGTAAAAAACTACGTAACCAGCCTGCCTCATCCTGTGAACTCCTCGCACAACCATTAGCCAGATGATGGCGTGTTTTCTCATGCCCGTATGGGAATGCCATGCTCGGTGAGGTTTTCCATGACTAACCAGGCTAACCACACATTACAGTCAAACTCAATCTCTCCCACTGCCTGTCGGTCTCGCTCGCGCTCACCAATCCCGTCTTCTAATCTCTTTCACTGCACATCTGTCTCTACCACATCTGTGAGAAAGTCCGATTTCCATTAAACACATCCGTGTAGCCATTTCCTTGTAATTACCTTTAAATTTAATGGTTAACAAACCAGCGCTTAATGAAACACTAAGTAATGACAGGCTTCAGCTTGTTCATTGCTTTTTAGCGGAGTATTTCCGTAAAAGACATTTACGGTAGATTTAAATACAGGAAAAAACCCTCCTCATCTTGGAAAAGTCACTGCAAGTATTTTAGTGTAAGTGGAACAGACTGTTCATCCATGCATGGATATATACCTTAATCATGTGACTGCCTACATTAAGAAGTGATCAAACGTGTTATTGTTCAAATGTGCAAAGTCAATATTACAAATGTAGTGGGGACAAATCACCTCAAACGTGTCTATCCTCTTGCTGTGTACTTGCCTCATCCCTAAAATCTAGATTCTTAATCTGCAACACCTCCTCCCTCTAAACCAGTGATCGTCAAATGGTGGAAGGCAGGCCACATACGGCCCGCCATAGCTTCCCATCCGGCCCGCAGAATATTAATGAATTCACTGCAGGTGCAGCCTGTTGAGCTCTCAGGATAGTCTATATATATCTGCTACTCACATGTGCGGAAAAGAAATTCTAGAGCGCGAGTTTTACTCGGAAAGTTTTGGCAGCGCACCAGTTATTGTCTATCAGCTGAAGCATGCTAGTCGGCTTAGCCTGGTTAGCTGGGTTTGTCAAGCTTAACTGACAACGATTTGTGTCAAAATGTATGCCGACATTGTTCAAATGAAGTCGGGATCTATGTGTGGATACACTTCAAACATTTGATTCATGATGGAATCACCCAAATGTGTCAATTAGCAGAACAAAACAAAACCAGACTGGACGATGAGTCCCTCTCCCCACAGCGTTCAGGCAGCCTCCTACTGCAGATTCACACCATGCCAAAATAATAACTAATGGTATAAGAGTGATTATCGCTGCCACACTCGATCATAAACAATACCGAATCAAAACTTCTGTGCTTGAGCCCCACTAAAATGTGCCTTCACGTGCAATTTTAGTCAGTCTGTTGTGCCTGCCCTAATGAGCACGAGCTGCAGTTCAGGAATTATAGGACTGCATTCTGCAATTACGTTTCCGTAATTACAGATTTTAACCATCACTCCTCAGTGAAGTGCCTCCTTAGCGGAGGTATGAGAGCATTTTCTAGTGTCTATTTATCATTATGGATTTCCCATATGTCTAGGAGTCTGTTCACACTGATATAGGCTAATAAAAATAACATTCATTTTGTGAAAATATTAAACAATGATGGGATAATTAAGCCCAAATAATACATATATATTTTTTTTAATTTGAAAGTCCGGCCCCAACAGTGTCTGCTTAGAAAAATTCTGGCCCTTGGACAAATGTAGTTGCTGACCCCTGCACTAAACATCAAGAGCTTAAGGTTTAAGTGTTTTCCTGCCTCATAATGCACGCATTTATATTTGACCTCAAATGTGGCAGTTTAATCCAGACAATCAAACAAAATCCCCCAGACCTGCAGGCCATACGTGCAGGCCATACCTGGCTTCCCTGCCACATCAGGCTTTAATGGTTCACTTCTGCCTTTCAAACTACCGAAACACCGAAACACTTAAAGGCAACATGCTGCACCCAGCCCCCTCGACTTCACCAGTAATGGATCTTAATCTGTGTCATGCTCATTTAGTCAAAAGAGTGACGCACACATTTTAAGGCCTCGTTGTTGTTTTTCAGCCCTGCTCACAGCGGCCTGTTCTCACCTGTGGTAGCTTCGATCTTGTCTGCTTCACTTTGGATTTCTTTGATGACGGCATACACCCGGACAATGTAGGTGACCCCAGGAGTCAGTCCTCTGATGAGGTAGGAGTTCTCTGTGTTGGGAACCCGAACCTAGGATACAGTGGATTGAAACAAAGGTGTTTAAAAAATGAAAAATATGCTACTTCCTTTATTTGGCACCTACAGATATGACCAAAAAGAAAAAAAACGTACTTGCTCCAGGGCAATCGCATCGTCTTTGGGATGATATGTCAGAAGGTAATACTCTGCCCCATGAACTGATTCCCACTCAACCAAGAGGGAGACGTCGGTCACCTGGACCAACCGCAGACCCTGAGGGCTGAGGACTGACAGAGAAAGAGACGTTTAACAGAGTTGGAGCACATTTTCATACAATGTTTTATCACTTTTATGGGTGACCCCAAATAGTCGATTATCTGACGATACAATCTAAAGGCCCTGACACACCAAGCCGATTCTATAGCGATTCTATAAAATCAGTAGAGGGGGGCGCGTAGAAAAAAACGTTTGCGGCTTGCGCCTCTCCCTCCCTCACGTTGACTGTCCCTTCGCTTCCCTGTCATTTCCCTTCTGTCTGTGGATTGCTACAATGGGGGGAAAATGGAATTACAAGTTATATTTACAAGCGCAAAAAGCAAGCAGGCTAAGAAACCGTGTCTCTCTGTCTATGGATCTCCTCTATTTCAGTACTTTGGACAGCGCCACATCTACACACACACACAACAATTTTTTTCTGAAATGAAAGCTAAGCAATAGTTGCATGTATCTCAGCCAATGATTTTGTTGTTTTTTCTTTTCTACAGATAACAAAGGGGGATCAATGAGAAAAAAAACCCCAACATAGGCAAGACTTGATCAATCAGATTCGACTGCTTAATAAAGAGACAATGTCAGTGTTTTTGTATATTTTGGCCAATTTAATACATTACTGTTTCTTGATATATTTCTTAACTTAAGTCATTTCATCTCAATTCAGTGGAAATCAGTGCTGTAGGTAATATATCTCAATAAACAATATTTTATCTTCTGGTCACAGTTGGATCAATATTATTATTTGGCAAGGCAGTGTAGACTTTTTAAAACACCTAAATAACCACAAAATGATAATTAAACCAGGAAATCATTAACAAAAGAAATACATTGTACACTGAGGTTTCTTTCTAAACCTGAGATGAAAATTGGAAAAAAAAAAAATTGCTTTTCAGTGGTTATACAAGGCTAAAGGGCCTCAATGGAGATGATGGAAAAAATATGGCAGGGAGCGAATCAGAAGGTATATAACTATGGTGGAGTAAAATAACAAAATAGCAGCCAAAAGACAGAAGACAGCAAGTCAGCAGTGCTGGGGAGGGAGGCTTTCCACAAACAAGAAGAACTTTCTGTGAGTACGATAGAGGGAAATAAATGGTAGATGGTGGTACATATGGAGAAGCAGGCGACACACAAACGTAAGCATATTTCAGGGGAAAAATGTGAGATGGGTGGTGAAGGAGACCACCTCCTTTGGCAGGGAAGGAATTCACATCAGGTTCAGATGCCGTTCCACAAGGCAAAGTCAGGAAGCTTAATGTTTTTTCTCAAATGTAGCGATCCTTTTCCATCCAGTAGCAGTTAATATCCCCCCGTTGATACTCTAGGCACGACTCTCAACAATCTTTACCCTCGAATAATATCTCAGAACAGCTGGGGTGAATAAATTAACATATTAAGATTGGAAAAAGTGGAAACTAATAGTGATTTGTGTCTTCTCTGAGGAAAATATGACTGAAACAACATGTTTGGACTTCTTAAAAAGGCTATAAATCTGCAGCAAGTGAGCACTAAGGTAGTATCAGTGTGTTAATGTTGTTCAGAACGAATGAAGTGGGAATTTCTTTTTATTTGTTCCTCTGTGTCCTATTATCTTTCCCATCCGTTTGTAAATATTAGACGTGTGAATCAAGTCTCTGAGACAATTCACTTACAAACAGAACTTGAAAACCTCTGACACGGTACAGAAAAGTGGCCAAATATGGTTTTGAGTTGAGGACAAATTTGTTGAACATAATCTCAAACATTTTTTGAGACAGTCTAAGGAGCTACGATAAGAATGTTACATCCATAGCATCTGCAATGTGTTGATAAAGCGCTAAAGAAGTTACTATGTTCTCTTTTAATAATCTCACCCGCTTTATATCGAGATCATCTCATTAGATGCGGTTGCTAAACTGTCCTCTTTTTTACTCTAATCTGAAGAATGGACAAGAGTTCAGGCTACAAAAATATTCTCATTGTTAAAGGACCACTGATTCTCTAAACCACATGGCGTCTGTCTTGATAGTGGCGATAAAAAATAATATTGAAGCTATATTAACATTGATGAAAAGGAATGAAAATGCATTATACAGGATGTACAGTATATCTAAAGCCACATTTCAAGAGTCATATCATCATCCAGGGAAATGATTGACATCCATCATCCAGATGCTAAAATGGCAAGTAGCCACATAAAACAAAGAATATCTTTTATTCTCCCAGTGCTTATTACTACGACTATTACTAACACCTAAAAACAACACTCCCACTTTCCCTTCCTCCCTGACTTTTCCTCTGACACGGTGCCACTATTGATGTTGGACTCCATTCAACAGCACCTACACACGAAGCTGCAGATCTGTCTCTAGCTATGCTTTGCCTCTGCAGAGCAAAACACAGCTTGAAGAAACTAAATCACCATCAAGAGTTTGACATAGCTGACCTGGCTGCTACTGTGAAGACTGTGGTTCAGGACCTGAAATTGGTCGTGGTGCTTCTTTTGGTGGATCCATGCGTAGCAAACGTTAAAAAATCCCCTGCTTAAAGTATGTGCTCTGGGTTAAATGTAGAAGAAGAAATGCCATGGAGGTTTCCATATATAGAATATTATTTTAAAGCTTCTTCTGCATTCCAAGAGACAAGCACTATGAAAAAGATAAATTTTGTGCCGTTCACCTGCAGCTGAATCTTCAAGATATCCTTAGAAATAACTGTCACAGTATGAACTCAGTGAATTAAACTGTCCATGCCTGGCTGCTGCTGCTCACCTTTCTGCTTGCCTGGACTCAAATTGCCATAAAATGCAATTTTGTACTCTGCTCCTGAGGCAGTACAGTAATAGCGGTTTGGTGAGCGGTGTATTTAGCAGGAAAGGCGATGATTCTTCTAGGAGGTTCAAAGCCAGATGGAGCCCAAAAAGACTGATGGGTGTTCTTATGTCCCCATGGTATTACAGTATGTGACCTGATGTCATATGTTTTTTGGAGGCCATAGCTGTCAGTGGTCAAGGGGTCAGCCCACTGAAAAGGCCCCATCAGCTGCTCCATCTGAAATAACTGGTGGAGAGATGCTTTGAATTCCCCAGAAGTAGGTCACTGTGGCTATCATGATAACTGCCATAACTTTAGATTCAGTCAGAGACACTTGCCTCAATGAACTGACCATTTATTGCAAATAGTTAGGAGTGAAATTTGGCAGAAAAGACTGCTCTTTGAGGGAGCTCTCAGAACCAGCTGCACCTCCAATATTTGGAGCAAATAGTTCATGAACAATAAGGTGTAAAAAATAGGTAGGCTACAGCTGTTATTTCAATGTGTCATTCACTCAACATTTTATATCTCATGCTGTTCATCTCCTTTTCAGGTTGCATGAAGGTTGTCAACATTAGTTGGACTACTACTCAAAACTGTATCTGCAGATCTTAGAGTTGTAGTTACTCATAATTTTAATTACTTGCAAATGTTAAGGTAAACCCAATTGGATTTAAAGGATTCAAATTTAATACTATATTCGCAGCAAAGTGAGAGTGACTACTGTCAGGTTAAAAAGACAGCCCTGTACACCTGTATGAATATACTGGATGTTACTAGCAGCTGATGATGAAAGTTTGACATTATAGAAAAAAACACAGGTGTAAATGATAAATTAATAAAACGGATGACTGAATTCCATTTAGCTGCTTTGGATTCAGGATCCTGGTATTGTGCATGCTGGCTCACTGTCACATTGTCATGGCTGGAATAGAACGGAGCCATAGTTAATAGTACTAGTACAGTAATACATGCTTTTCTTACTATGACAGGTTGAAATATCTGCTATAAAAAAAGCCTAAGCCGATCAGTTGATGAGCCAAAGATGCTGCAGCATGAATCAAACAGATGATAGCAGATAAGCTGGAACAAGCATGAATTGATTGAATCATTCAGGTAGATACTAAATGTTTTTGATAAATGATATAGGAAGGAAATTTATATGAAGGTGAACTAGGCTTTATGGGCAAGCGTTATATTTTTAATGGTCCCAGAGCTCCTTGTAGCATCTGTGTTTTCCATGAGATGGCAGTTAACATTCACAACTTAATGTCAGCAGAGCCGTAGAGGTGACTAAAGAAAAAGGGTGAAAAGTGAATCTTAATTCTCACGAGAAACACAGATCAAACTAAATGTAAGCCCGGGTCATAAAAAGTTATTATGCTGCTGCATCCCAGATATATAATTCACCCATAACAAGATCATGGTGGAATATGCTTACTCAGACACCATTTATCTCTAGGGGTCACATCGGAAATGATGCTGGTAGCGGGGGATAAGAACAAAACATGTAGGAATGATCTATTGTCTGCAGGGTCTGAAATTAGCACCCGCCACCTGCCAAATGCGGGTAAATTGTTGGCAGTGGCGCGTGAAATCGTCGGGCCATCCAACACTTTGGCAGACAGGATGATGGGAATAGAGAACCGGTTCCTAGTTGACCGATTCCTTTTCATCTCATGCCTCCGTGATTATCGATTCCTCTCTATTGATGCTTTCTAATGCCAAGATTTTTTTAATCAAAGCAAATCTTTTAATAAAAATACAATCATTTTTTTCTTAATCATTTCTTAATCATCTAAAATGTTATTCCTTAATTTAGCACATAGATTTCAATAGTGGAAGTCAGATAAAGTTTCCGAGTGGCAGAAAAAGAAAATACTTGTCTGCCAAAGTGACAGGCAGTGAAAAAATTTAATTTCAAACATTCAGAACATTTTTTGTTTCTCACCAAAACTGTCAGACTGTCTGACCATCAAGCCAACAAAAATGCAAATTTAGTCCACTTTCAGGCCCGGTTACACGACAGATTATACAGCAAAATTTAAAGGTGAAATCAATTCATTTAAATGAAATTTGCTGCAATAGGTGGATTCACAAACAAGGGGAGAATTCTGAAATCTAAATCTGCATGAATATTTCAAGTTTAAATTCAGGACGCCAGGTGCTAGCTAGCTGTGTTGCAGCATTTGCTTTTATTTAACCGTTCTTTGTCAGAGTCCAGACTGCCCCACAAAAAAGGTTTGCTGACAGTTATGAGACAGGAGCTGATGATACACCGACGCCTTTTTACGTCTTAATGTTCCATTAGCGACCCAGCTAACAAGCTTGCTAGCATAACTTTCAGTTTGCAAGCTAACCTGCTTATTTTTCCCTTCAATAACTCCTTATTGAATGAAATTACGTAAAAACCTGATAACAAAATGGAAGTTAAAGGCACAGTACAGAGAAAATATAAGCTAACTGTTAACATACTGGAGGTGTATTGTGACTGACTCTACTGCTAACACGATACCGTCTTGCTAGTTATTAGCCGTTAGCACGTCAGTTATAGCTAACCTAGCGTTGGTAACGTTAGCTCACCGACTAACGTTAGCAACGTTAGCCTTGCTGTAACGTTATACACCTAGCTACACCACCAAGCCTCTATAACCACCTATTTCACGGGTTATTAAGCATAAAGTAACGTACAAAGAAACGTTACGCACTTTAATAGCTTACCTAATGAGCAGTCTTCGCCATAAAAGCCTTCTTCACAGATGCACTGGCCGTCCACACACTGGCCGTTACCGATGCAGTCATTGGGACACTTCTGGACGCTGCAGTCCTCGCCGGTGAAGTGCGGGAAACACACGCATTTCCCATCCACGCACTGTCCCTTGTCGTTGCAGTTGTCCGGACACATCAGCTTGCTGCAGTCCTCTCCCGTGTAGCCCTGGTGGCACACACACTTCCCATCCACACATCGGCCGTTGTCATTGCACTCGTCGGGGCAGGAGGACACTGAGCAGTCTGGGCCTTCCCAGCCTGAGTAACAGAGGCAGCTGCAGGTGTCGGGCAGGTAGGTACCATGGCCACCACAGCTGGTGTCCACTCCTTGAGCAAGAAACAGGTGAAAAAGTAAATTATTTATAGGTATAAGATATAATAAATTACTCTTATAAAATATATACTGTTTTCAGGATGTAAAATAAGGTTGTTTGCAGCCTTCTTTACTTGAGTAATATACTACTACTACATCTCAGAGGCAACTACTTCTTACTCCACCACATTTGTTTGATAAATGTAATTCATAGTTACTTTACAGATTGAGATTATTAATACAACATATTATCTACCATAGACTGTATATGATATATTATTGTAGATTGAGCTACATAGCAGTATATGAAGTAATTCAAATTTGCACAACCTTTACCAGCTGCAAAATTAAAGTGATGTACACATTAATCAAGCATCAATAACTATAATCCAGTGATATAATATAGGCCTATGTATATTACTCTGAAATGGGCCATTCTGCATAAAGAGTATTACTTTTACTTTTGGTACTTTAAGTATATTTTGATGTAAAAGTTATAGTTTGGGTGATTTGAAGTGGTGCTGTATGAGGTACTTATCCATAGTAGGTGTATTATTTACACCGACTGTCATCTACTGTAAGTAATACACCTACTATGGATAAGTACCACATACAATCCCACTTCAAAACACCCGAACTATCCCTTTAATGCTTTTGTACTTTTACTAAAGCAAAATCTTGAATGCATGACTTTTACTTGTAGCAGAGTATTCTACACTGTGGTATTGCTACTTTTACTTAAGTAAATGATCTGAGTACTTCTTCCACCATTGCTTATGAATTGTGGGTCAACTCTATTAGATTGTGGCACAGTTTACCTGCAGCCCCACCGCCTCCACAGCATCCCTGAGTACACTGGGTCTTTAGGTAGTTGACTTCTTCCTCCAGCCCGTTGACTCTGTACAAGAGTGACTTGAAGCTGTCAGACTCCCCACAGTCACACTTTGGTGTCTGCAGCCTGATGTTGTGTCTGAAGATGATGTCGTTCTCTCCATTCGTAGTGGTCTCTGTCTGCAGACCTACAGAATAGGACATTAATTTCATTTCTAGATTTACTGAAATGGGTCACAATGCTCACACACAATGTCACAGTATTTTGTATAATATTCATTTCCAGGTGTAAAATCTAAATAGCATTACATACTACTGAGTTATAGTTGACCAATACCAAACTACATTCACCCCCCTCCCCTCGAAACTCCTTATAAGGCAACGCCCCCCACACACATGCACGAGCACCGCCGCATCATAACTACTTCACATTTTTCGTAGCTATTTCATCACTAAATTCACTTCTGAAAAATGTTGAGGCGAGAAATCAACGGTGTAGATTTAGAATATTGACAGTTTTACGATGTTAGATGGCGAATCAAACATTTTCTCCACTGTTGTCGGAGTTTAGAAGCTCCACAAACTGCCGGCACAGCTAGCTAGCTCCTGCCGGGATCGCCACCTCTCCACCCGGGCATTCACTCACACAGACCCCGCTATGAGCTGGAGCGCTCTCAAGAGACCGGTCTCGTAGACGAGGGGCTTTTATTTCCTGGTTGACGGAGAGGGGAGGGGGGGTAGCAGCAGCTCGCTGGAGAGCCGGCCACAGAGCAGCAGAGAGGGGAGGGAAAGAGAGAGATACCTGCTGAGACAACACGACCCTTTTTAACATTACTCTAATATCTGGAGGGAGATCAGTCCACTCGTTTGTTGCTGTAACTGAAAAAGCAGTTTGAGTAACGTAAATTTTGTTCGGCAATGTTTTCTATCCGCCGTCTCCCCTCGTTGATAATCCTGTTTGTCTGACTTCACTTTGAGCTGTTAGAATAAATAGTTTAAATCTGCAGTATCTTATAAAGTAAACTAACAGAACATAAACAACTAAATCAAAGTTGTATTTTTCGATAATATGGTAATAGTGGTACGAGTTCGTTCTCGTTGTCCGGTGTTTTAAGAGCTGAGTTTTCTCTTCCACTCTCCAGTGAACGTGCGGCGGACACGCGCTTTGAGTTCACGCTGGTGCACGCTGAGGCTAGAGTACGAGCAGGGAGGCAGGGAGGCATCTGATTGGTTCCTTACAACCGGGACCATTTTTACTGACTGGTAGACGTTTTTACAGGATTACAGCAGCTACAGATGACGGATCTTTTCCGGTCTTTTTTCAGTGCTCATAAGAAACGGATTGCTGTCGTTTAACATAATAATCTTCACAATTAAATACATGAAATTCAATTGAATATGTTGAAAATGAGATACAAAATCTCATTCTTATCTTTCTTACAAAAACAGCCTCGTTTCTCTGGTTGTTTACAGATTTCCATCCAATGCTGAATATTCTGTATACTCATACACCACTAATCTCAGTTCTCTCTCGCTCTAATTCTTATTTTTGTGTATGACCTGTTTCGTCCTGGGTTGGCAGGCTCTCAAGTTTACAACTGGAGCTCCCCGGGATGTCGATTTTATAGACGTGGCTGAAGGTGAGTCCCTGCTGTGGGGCTGAGGGGTCCGGGGGGGTGGTGGCGGAGCTGAAGGGCGACACGGTGCAGAGTAGGACCAGCAGGCACAGGGCCCTCCACAGGAGTCTCGTGGTCATGGCTAGGACAAGATAAGAGCAGATAATTGTTAATTTTTCTGATCCTTCACACTATTTTAGGGCGAGGGGCAGTTTATGAGCCATCAGAAAGCATGTTTTTTTGGAGTGTAACCATAGAATGCAACGAATCAACCGATTCGACTGTTATCAGGTCATTAAATAGGAGTTATCAGTCGCTATAAGCAACCTAGATGTTGGGCAACAGCGCCTATTACATTGTGAAAGTGAAAGTGAAACTTAAAAGCAACATGTGATAACATGTTATAAAACTGAATGAAACGTCACTTTTTAAACACAAACAAAAAGGATTCTTTAGGTTTAGGCAACAAAACTACAACTTTCTTAGGTTTAGGCAAAAAAATCACCCTGAAGTTTAGGGAAAATCTGAAAAACATTGTGTTTTGGGTTAAAATAACTACTAACACAAAGGAAACTGCACATTGTTGGGTTCACATGGGATGCAAACCCCGGTCTCTTGGGTGATAACCCTGTGTTTTGTGTCCCATCCATCATCCACGACCTCCATTCCTTATGGAGTTTCACACTGTCTTTACTACAGCGCCTGACTTCTGCTTCTGCTCCTGTTATATTTACTACGGTCGCTAGAGGTCGCTGTCGTGTTTTTTTATACCTTCTTTCGGTTATCTACCATGTGAATAGATGATAAAAACCTACTAGTAGGTGTAGTAGGCCCCTATTGACCCACATCTGTGGGGCTTATAGCGACTGATAACGCCCATTTAATGTCCTGACAACAGTCTGATCGGCTGAATAAATGATATGTGTCTAAGAACACCATTAAGGCAGCCTCTTTGTAATATTTGTTTTGTTTTAACTGGACAGCATCTGAGCACCGATTAGAAAGCTATCCTTTAAAACTGTGATAACTCAAAGAAAGTAGGGATTGGCCCCTTCCAAACTAAAAACTATTCATAAATGCATTGTTTCCCATGAAATAGTAAAAAGGAAAGAAGGGTTTGAACAGCAGTTATTGTTCCAGGATAGAAAACAAAAACACAAAAGTAGTTACTTTTATAACAAAACTGTGGTAAAAGGTAAATTAAACTTGGCAAAAAAAAAATGCTCGCCTTATAAGCACATTCCCCAAAAGGTAGGATTTTGTCATTTAGATAAAGTTGTTTTTACCTTACACAATAGAAACAGCAATAGGAACAAATGTAAACTCCTCACTACAATTCACTTCCAAGATTCTCACAGAGTGGCATGAGACTATTCCTCATATGGAGATAAAATACATATTCCTTCCATCTGTTTTTTTAGCGTGAGTTTATTCATTTAGTAGAGATTAGATCTTTGGCATGAACTATTATATGTAACTGACTACTGAAACTGTAGATGTTTGTCGTCACGGCTGACTGGACCTGAGTCTCCGAGTTGAAAGAGGGTCACGTTTGTACTATCTAGTCAGTGTTTTATAGAGAGCTGAGGACAGAAATACTGTCTGAACTATGCATAAGTTACATTACATTCAGTGGGGCACGCTGCTGTATATTTAATCTCAGGAAACCTGTACCATTGTGTTACTGTGGTGTGTGTGTGTGTGTGTGTGTGTGTGTGTGTTTGTGTGTGTGTGTGTGTGTGTGTGTGTGTGTGTGTCGTGCTCTCATTCCACAGTATGGCAGCAGAAAGTGAGCAGTCATCACTTTGCCAGAGATCGTTTTGCTCTAGTCTAAACCATAAATTGTGCTCAGTCAGGCGTTTCAAAGCTTCACAAACTTGTCCTCTGTGATGATGTCATTGTGTCTAATGACAGTGATGTCATGTGAACTTGAAACCACGCAGCAGCAAGCGGCTTCCCCGGGAAGCCAAATTACATGCTTTCAAAATAGTAGGCCTGTTTTTGGACTTTGGTCTGAATTTAACATTCGGGTGTAAAAGTTTAAATTGTGGCAGGAGAAACTTCTGATCTAACTGTGCTGAGCTTGTGTGTGGTCTATGGAAACATAAACCCTCTAATAGAGTGACTGAAAAGAAAGCTAAGTAATAAAATGTTGTGGGCCCTGCTATGATGCTTGACAGCTGGAAAACTGCGTCGCAATATTCAGTAGCATACATGCTTAAATAAATATGTTGGATCTGTTTGAAATGATACAGGATTATTAAATGGAATATGCATACACTGCAAAACCCCAAAGTTGATACAATACTGCACACAGTGTAGTCTATATAACCAAAGACAGAAACAGGAAAGCGAGACAGGAAAGTGTTATCCATAGACTGTATATAAGAAGTGGACGTAGTCACTTTGATGACCCATTGGTTTGTGGCCGTCGCCATTTTGGTCTTTGCAAACAGAAGTGACACGAGAGGGTAGATCTAAGTACAACCAAACGCTGAATAAGACATTTTTAGGTGACCAAAATGTTATAATTAACTTGCATGAAGTGAAAACACACTGTGAAAGGGTTAAAGTTGTAAGACGAAAACACGGACAACTCCCAGACCGGACAACGCTGTGGTAGCGACCTGTCAATCACAAGGTAGCCACGCCTTAAAGAATACCCTGCTTTATAGTCTATTTGTCTCTAAATGGGACCATAATTTACTAAATGAACATCATGCTGTATTGAAGGAGACTTGAAACTAGCGATTCAGACCATAAACTCATGTTTACAATGTTTACTGAGGTGATAAATCAAGTGAGAAGTAGGGTCATTTTCTCATAGATTTCTATACAATCAGACCTCTTTTTTCAACCAGAGGAGTCGCCCCCTGCTGGCTATTAGAAAGGATGCAAGTTTAAGGCACTTCTACATTGGCTTCACTTTTCAGACCCGGAGGATGCCCACTGGTGATGAATTGTGATGAATGACAAAATCATTTCTTCATTCTTTCTCATTTTGAGCAAAACATTTTACAGTGGGAACTATAAAAGCTGAATAAAATATTTGTGTTTTTGTAATTTAGTGAAATTATTCTGATGTTTGCTAACTAGGTGCAACTTTGAAGAGGAGAAATCGACCAGTTGGAAACCAAAACATTTGCTCGTTGAACATCAAAGACTAAAACAGATGGGAAAAGTAGAAAATGTGCAGAGAGAGAAACAGATCCTAAAAATCCCACTGGACACTGTGAGCATTCGCCAGAACATTAAAATGTCAACAAGTTGATCCAAAACCTGCCAATCCTCCATACCATTATCAGATTAACAGAGATTCAGAGTAAGTGAGAAAACCTGATCTATTGAGTATGTTAAGGTTTTTTTCAATAGCTAAGGTGGAAAGCTACTTCAATTGGACACAATTTATTTTCAGTAAAATAAACTTTGGCTTATGAATCCTCCCTCTGATGATTTACACAGGATGTAACCCAGTCCTTGAAATAGACATGTAATTACCATGACCTGTTTCTAACTTGTCCAAACTCAATACAGATGACCTTGTTTGGTTATTTTAGCTGTCTATTTGATTGCTGCTGGTCAAAAGCTTGAGGTCGGAGACTGGTGGCTGTGCAAGAAATCCAAGCTATGACATCACTGGGAAATTGCCTTTTTGACCCTATGTGGTGGCCAAAACTCTGGTGGCTGTTTTATCAATGGCCAAGACTTTGGAGGGCAAACTACAGATGAGGTAAAAGAGACACGAAGAGAAGGAGATGGAGACAGACAAATGAAAAGTAAGGGAAATAGAGATAAAGAAACTGTAGAGTGTGAGAGAGGGAATAGGTGAGAGAGGGAATGATGGAGAGAGTGTGTTTGAGTTGGTGACAGTCTAGCAGTTAGCCACATTATAGGCAGTCTACTATAGCCATGTGGAATGGCACTGAGCACTGGCGCACTGAGATGCTTAACAAGCATGTTTATAGCTCCCTGTCAAGGTTTTTATTTGATGCTTGCCATTTTCAGGCCCTTTTCTTATTTCTCTTGGAGGAGATAGCACTGTGACCTTCCAAGCATAGCAGAGGGCCGCTACTGAGTGCTAAGAATGTCCCGGAGTGGGAAAGAGAGACAGATGGAGGGATTAATGGAGAGAGGAAATGGGGAATAGGGAGGGAAGTGGGGCAGTCACATTTCAGAGTTACTGCCAGAGAGATGGATGGATGGATGGATGGATGGATGGATGGATGGATGGATGGATGGATGGATGGATGGAGAAATAGGATTGTTTGATTGATGGATGGATGTGTGGATGGGGGGGTGGATGGAAAGATAGATGCATATATGAATGGATGGATGCATTAATGGCTCATGGATGGATGACCGATGAATGGATGATGGATGAATGAATTAGAGGAAGGATGGATGGGTAGATGGGTACATGGATTAATGGGTTAATGGCTGATAGATGAATGATGGATGGATTAAAGGAAGGGTGGATGGATGGATGGATGGAATGAGGTATATCCTCTAGTATAGTATGCATAGTATGCGTGCATAGGCTACTTGGAGATACATTAAAGGATGAAGGGAGCAGGTAGTTGGTCAGTGAAATAACAGGAAAGATGAGGTACCACTGAATGAAATACTGAATGTATGCAGCTGTCGTGACACATTGTGAAAACAGAAGGCATTTACTGGATCTTCTCCAATGGACCAGTAACATAAAGATGTTGAACTCAGTGTCCAGCACATTCGTGATCTAACTGTCATTCATCACTCCAAGTCAACATATGTGAGACTAAAGCAGGAAAACAGAAAGGCTTCAGTCCAGTGGACGCTCTCACTCAGCACACGGGCCATCCAGATAGCATTTCAACGTGGCTTCCAAACCCTCTCAAGTACAATTCAACATGTCCTTGAACACAGTTAAAAATTCCTTCCCGACAATAACTTCTCCATGTCAAAGCAGAGCTATGTCAATGGGCCTGTAAAATGTTTGTGGACTACCTGTGATGTGTGTTCACTCTTTTATACGGGAGAAAGGAGTGCGTGGGACTCGGCCCATGTGTTTACAGTATGTGTGTGAAACTTGTCAGTTATTGCTTACAGAGACGAGGGGGGATTGCCTCCACATGTAGCAACAGCAATTTAATCACCTAGAGACAATGCTGTCTGGATCCACAGACACCTTTCACTGAGGGCTTCTCTTGACAAGCTGTATGTGTGTGTTTCTAAAAATCTCTGTATTCTCTCAGAGCTTTGGAAACAGTGAAAGCACTTAACATTGGGTTGAGATGAAGAGGGAATGGGAGTGGAAGACCACACGTGATACAAAGACAAACAGCTGTAGAAACAATACTTGTATGAGTAATACAGATACACAAAGAGATAGACAGAAGAAGAAGACTTGGTCAGTCTGTGCATATGCCCTATCCTCTCCAGAGAGCCATTAAGTCTCAGACAAAAGGCCGACTGTTTCGCCAGGTTCCAACTCAAGACAAATCTCATTGGACCAAACCGACAAGGATGAGAAGAAGGGAGGGTTTATGTGCGGTTGCGAACTTGTGGACGTTCCTTTCCCTTCCTCTTCTCCTTCCTCCGCAGCAGCTTGCAGACAGAACGGGGGGAAACAAAAATTAATAAAACGAAGCTGAAAGCAATTATCGTCTGAGAGCAGAGCTCATATCGTCACGATTCTGTCTGCCTCCCGCTGCCTCACAGACCACAAGTAGCCCTCGATAAGGCCCTCGCTTCATCAGAGCCATAGAGGCTCCATCCCCCTTAGTGGGGCTGTCAGATGAAAACCTAACCAACTGAAAAGAAAAATAACACAACCCGAGCATTAATAAAACCAAAGCCTAAGTTCTAGACAGAGATAGGTTTTTGAAATAATAGAAAGTGTTTTGAGTAGCTTTCATATGCCCAGGAGACATTTTCAATCAGTGAATGTAAATGAAAAAAGAGTTGTGAGGTTTCCGTCACGTTATGCAATCTGAACACTTTTCTATAAGCCACCCACTCAGGGTCGTGTGTGTCTTTCTTTCTCTCTGTCTCTCTCTCTCTATCATTTTGCATGGCTGAGGGCCCACATCTGTAGCTCATTTGGCGAGGGCTTCTGTGTATTCCCTGAGCCAGCACAGTAGCATTAAAGGTAAATCTACTGGATCGACGGCCCTGTGAGAATATCTATCACCCCGCCACACAGTTGTTATAAATATTTATGTTATTATCAGAGAGACAAATTTGTGCTGGCAGCTTTGTTGACAGTCAATATAGGATTATCTACAATACAATGTGGAACTGGATATACAAATCGTAAATAATAACGAAATTAAAGGCTGTCACAGCTGCTCCAAAGGGGAAATAAATCTGTTGATTTATGCAATATCGTCTGAATGTTAATGAACACTGTACACTGATCCAAATGTCCAAATGTTTTAACTAAAATGATAACTTTATAAAATACCCGCTGTATTTGTATTTTCTTTATCATAATACGTGATTCATTCAACACACTAGGAAAACAGCCTCAGTGGAGGAGGAAGTATCGACATCATTTTAGTAAAAGTAGCAATACCACACTATGAAATAACTCCATTACAAGTTAAAATCCTGCATTGAAAATGTTACTTAAATAAAAGTGCTCATTATGCAGACACGATCCTGTCAGTGTAATATTATTATTTTATTGGAGGATTTATTACTGATGCATTAACAGGTCGTGGTGCTTAAATGTTGTACAGTAGTTATTAGAGGTAGAGCAAATTTAAACTGTTTCATACTGTTGCGTATTAATATATATTGTTTAGTATATTTAAAATAGTTATATGTTTTGTAGGTCAAATCTTTACTAACTAGTAACTAAAGCTGTTAAATAAATGTGGAATAAAAAGTACAATATTTGCCTCTGAAAGGTAGTGGAATAGAAGTATAAAGTTGCATAAAATAAAAATGCTCAAGTAAAAGCACCACAAATGTAGCTATACTTGAAGGTCGTATTGATAACATTTTTATGTAGACGAATATTTTCTAAAAAATAATACATCCACAGAGCCTTTAGAAAGGTACAGAATGAAAGTATGGCTTTTCCTGAAAAACATTATTATGATTGCGAATTAATCATTTAAAACATTTTGGAGGGTCCAAAATGAATGTTTTGTTTAGCTCTGTGGAAGATATTTGGTGTTTGGTTCCCACTTCTAACAAGGCTTGTGAGCCAATAGTATTTTGGTGTCACGTGGTGTCTGTGTCGTCAGTTAGTGTGGAAAAAAACGGATAAATGGCTGAGATTGACGTTAAGTGCCTGGCAACGACTTGTTGTGAAGTAAATGCAACAGAACAGAGGAGGGAGAATGTGACATCTGGTAGCTGAATGTTATCAATGTTATCAAGAGCACCTTTAAGTACTGTACTTGAGTAAATGGTACATGGTTACTTTCCACCACTGAACTATATACAGCGCTTTCAGTGTTTTTTGTGAGTGTAGAAAAACATGTCACACTTAACAACTTTACACTGAGCATTCAGTGTGTCAAACCCCATCACACAACAATATTTATCACTGACTGAATATTTCCACAACTTTCTTATAGACAAAGTGCTGCCATGCAAACCCAAACTAACACAAGAGCAGCTTCAGTCCCGGCACACTTCATAAATTCCAGGTGTCAAGTTAAACTTTAGACCGTCATGTATCTGACAACAGAGTCGGGGTGAAAAGCTGCAGATGAGGACTGTTTAATCCTAGTCTTACCTGATCATAGCCTGGTTGATAAAGAAAAAGAGGTGAGGCAGGGATAAAGAGAAAAGGAGAGAGCGAGGGAAAGACGACTAAGAGAGTTTAAATGGATGGAGAGAAAGAAAAGCTAAGAAAAAGCTAAGACGATATTTGTAGTGTGAGACAGATTGAGAGTACCAAAAGGGAAGAAAGTAATTGGTCCCTTTGGGATAATGTAGACAAACGAGCACTTTCGTAGCACAACAGAATTAACAATTTTAAATGAACAACTGTCAGCAAAGTTGTTTTTACCATTTAGTCTACTGCAGGTTTAGAAATGTCGTAAAATAAATTACTGAACAAAACCTATTGTACCAATAAAACTTCTGAAATCGTAACACACCTACAGGTTAATTGGACTAATAATGGCCAGTAAACTCCTTCAATAAAAAAAAGATATATTGAGGACAGTACAAATTAAGTCCCATGCTTAAATCACAGAGAATGACAAAATGAAAATGTTGCCTTACCCTTGAGGGTTTTCTTTAACTTTCTCCTCCTCTGTTCTCTTTCTTTCTCTTTTCTCTGAAGGACTGAGCGTCACCACGTCTCTCTCCCTCTGTCACCTGTTGACAGACCTCCACACTGCCAGTGACTTTTGCTCACTCCCTCCCTCTTCAATTGCTAAAATCTCTCCCAAATGCCTATAGGCCAATGGGCAGTTAGTTTGGGAGTGTCTCCTCTCCTCTAGTGATTGAATGAAAAGGGAGAGGGAGAGGAGGAGGAGAGAGATAATGAGCAGTATTTACTACTCCATTCATTTGAGTTAATCACGCCTCATACCTTACGTCTTCATTGTCATCGTTTGTCACTTTTTAAAAAAAACTTTTTTTTAATAATAATTTTCCCCTCCCTGTATGTGTTTGGTTACTGTAGCAGAGGGGGTTGAAATTAATCTCTTTCGCAGAAGGGGTATTAAACACAGTAACTGGATAAAGGTTGGTTTCAAGGGGGCAAGCTCGAAGCCAAGAAAAACGTAGAGTCGGCTTGGGATAGAAGGAACCACTGACTGAGAGGTTAAGTTTGACAAAATACTTTTTTTTTTTTAAAAGTCTACACAAGAAAACACATAAAATAAAGGGTAAATTTAGATTCAAATGACCAGGCTATAGCAGTAGTATACAGATCCTGTTAAAGATGGACACAAAAAGAGCCCTATTTCCCGAAATAAAACCTTCTGGGGTGTGGGTTTTTAAAAATGTCCTTTGGAGCATTTATTGTTGGTCGGCTGATTGACAGTGACACACCGAAAAACTCTTGATTTGATTTGACGTTAACTTACTATTCTCTCCGAAATGTTCCTCAGGTTATATCTGTGAGAACAGGCCACCGCTAAGACCCACCTCAGACTGCATTATGGTCACTTTAAAGCATGAACAAATATTCTGTTTCAGTTGGGTTTTCTGTTAAGCATGTACAGTATATACACTAAAATGATCATGCAGGCAGCTAAGTGGATGCATACAAACAGAACACACACATTCGCATCTACCACCATGACCATCGCCACAGACCCCAGGTGTCAAGGTTGGCATTACTTTACGCTGACAGCGGCGTGTTTGTCTCTAAATATATAAGTAAGGTCTCAAATTTCTGTGGGAACACAGAGGACGGTGAGATTGTTCAAGTGAAACTGGAGCTGAAGCTGAGGGGCCAGGTGTGGCTGTTTGTACAGAACAAATGCTGCTTGAACATTTAATTGTACTCTTTGACACGTTTGACAACTATAGTTTTTGGGTCTATCGGTCTTTTTTACACAATATCTGATAAGACGCTTAGCACCATACAAAGCTTCGGTATTTGACGCCCTGGGAAAGAGAGCGGGCTGCAGCACCATAGCACTCAGCACACAGGAAGGCATTAGCGATGCATGAAAACCAAGACTGAGATGTAGCAGTGAACCTGTGCAGCAGCTGAAAGGCTGGATAATTATCACAAATAAACAATTACAGGCCATAAATACAAATGGATGCAAACATGTTTACTTAAAGGAACGCTGTTGTTGGAAAATATTCTTGTTTGTCTGTCTTGAAAGTGATATTTTCTAATGGCAGTTCCCAGTGCTAATTATTTAAACCTGTACTGATCCAGCTGTAATCCCAATATTGACACACTTTCACCAAGTTGATATTGCTAACTTGTTGTTGCTTATTTAACACCCGGCAAACACAGAGCAACATTATCATTCATTTGAGTTGTGTTTTTGTCAAATATTCTTTCCCTTTAGCTCTGTATTGGTCTCCACTGAATCCTGAGGGAAGTATTTGCCTCTTAGCAGCTAAATGCTCCACTATGTTGACCAGCTAGTTGCTAACTTTGTCTGTATGCCATTTAGTGCTGGGCAGGTAATGTGTAGTGACTTCAGAGCTTTTTAGCTGAAAACACGTTCATCTTGAAATAACACTCATCAGAGGCGTAAGATTGAACCACGACATGACAGCTCCCCAAAAGTGAAGCCGAAACATCTCGATCGCCCCCTGGTGGCTGGCTGCAGTATAGGTCATAAAGCTCGCCTCCTCCATGTTAGCCAAACTAAAAAGTCAAAGTACACGTCAAATACATTTTTCCCAAAGATGTTTTTTGTCATTTTAGGTAGTTTGTATGACGCTAATGTATGATCAAGTGTTCATCTCTCTGATAAGTTTGGTTTGATTAGTTATTTGATGCTATAAAAGGAGATGGGACGTCATGACTGACAGCTGCTCTGAGTGAAGTAGTCGTGCAGCCGGAGGCTCGGGAATCGTATGAGAGAGGAGATGAAATTTTAACTTTCCATGACCATGAGTCTGTGTAATAGTACATGTGTTGATCATAAATGTAGTTATATAGATATTATGGTTAGTTGTTGTGTCTTTCAAGCCAAACAACTACAGTGGTGCTAACGTAGCAGCTAGGTGGCTCACACTAACAAGCTGCAGCTGTGCTCGGCTCGTGATTGGCTCGGGCAAATGTGTGGGCGGGGCCTCGATACCGTTGCTCCAGCCCCCCCGATCACTGCTGTGCAGACTCTGCCTCCAAATGACGTCAAAATCTCAAGATGGGAGCTCCCGTATCCCGGATATTTTGGCTTCACTTTTGTACAGCGGGAAGAAGTGGAGACGCGTCGTCCATATATATATATATATATATATATACAGTCTATGAATTGAACCAAAATGAGATGTGGGCAGTAAAACCAAAAACAGTGGGCTAAAAGCAATCCTGAATCTGAGGGGAACTGCACAGTTGAGTGAAAATTTTGAGAGCGTTCGTCACTACAAATGACACCTTTCACATTACACGTGGCCATTTGAACCATTGTTAATATGAAAATATTTACTAGAGCTGCTTTAAGGTGATGTCATTACATTTTGTGTTTATTGAGGATGCAGTGGCGATGATGGGTAAGTCGTGAATGATTTATGTGTTTTTTTTAATAGCATATTTGCTAGTTTTTCTGGGGAAAAAAACAAAAAGAACAAGGACTATGTTGTTAGCACTGAGAGGCATCATAACTCCTGAGAGATAATATCTGTCATTCTGCTACAGTGTCTGCAGTGTTTTTAGAAGCAAACTGCTCCTCGGACCGAGGACAGAGATGAATGAACCACCGGATGCTCCATAATGACACAGTCATTACAGACGGTTTACACTTCCTCTGGAAGTTCAGATGTAACCTTGGGACATCGGTGCATGTAATGTTCAGCCTCACATTTGGTCCTGCAGCAGAGCTTTCTGCCCATCTTACTAATTTTCATGATCAGAGAGGTCTGAAACTAGGACACTTTCAATTATGCTATGCCGAGAGAATAAAGACTACAAAGATTAATTAAGTTGCCTTGAATTTTCGTTTCATCATGTTGAAAGATTCTTTTTAACAAAGCGGTACAAAGCTCTTCAGTCTTTGTCATTAGAAAGACGTATCTGGAGATGTATATTAATTAACTTTGACAGAGTGGAGGGGAATCAGATTCTTATGAAAGAAAGAGAAGAAAGGTAGACAGAGGAGACTCATCTGATATCCCCAATAATAGATTCTCTGTTTCTCATAAGCCTAAAAAAAAAAACTTCTCACTGTATTGGTTATACTTCAGAAATCAATGACTGAAGAGAACTGTCATATGGCATTGCATTTAAAAAAAAAACTGCTTCCATGTGTTTTTCCATAGACCACAGAGACTTTAAATGGGAGTCACATTGTACATTAATAACAGTATTTCTCATAAATTCTGTGACATACTAATACTACTACATGCAACAGCTGGTAGGCAGCAAGAGGTTGCATGTCCGGTATGTGTGTATTTTGGTATCATGATCGGCATGAGCAGACTGTTGGTTGTTTATCTGAGATCAGCTTCAAATGTTTGGACCCAATTACTGACTCTTTGGACATAGGCAGAGAGACTCCATAGCAGCACAGAGGAATGTAGTAACACACAGACACACACTGACCAATCACTCAAAAAGCAAAGTTGTCAACATGTTTGTCACAAATGTCAACGAGCATTAAGTTTCTATTTCAGCTGACAGCTCGTCCACAAGTGCTTTTACTAATTTGGGGAACATTCGGTACATCAACAAATCTTTTTACTTTGGCCCTTTGTGCTTTGGTTTAAAATATCGACCGATCACAAACTTGAAAACATCCTTCCTTCCATCCCAGTAACAACTGCTGTAGTTTAGTAGTTACTTCGCATGAAATTGTAAAAAATGAGAATGTTGTAGGGGGTCATTTATGCTATATCAATCCACCTCTCCATCCCTTACGACATCTATCTATCCACTCATTTCTCCTTCCCGTTGATCATTCCTAACAAAACAAGGGCAATCCTCAGCTTCAGTGATTATAAAGGATACACAGAATGTCAAATCGGCACATTGAACTTCATTCATGCACTCGTCTGTTGCTATGACCTGCTGGGCGGGGGGTGAATACATTTATTGCACTTCATGGGACGATGAGAAAACTTCTCATGCGTGTCACTGTACTTTCAGGGAAATGTGACCGTTACTTGTCGGGAAACGTACCCCACATTAACAGCAGATGTAACAGAGCTCCCACAGAACACACAGCAGGGGGAATTTTATTATTATGATTCCTTTAATGTGATGCATGTCTGTTTCCTCTCGCTGAACTCTTAGTGTGCCCACACGTCTTCAATTCCCCTTCAGGTTATCCCTGTTCTTTTTTTGCCAGACCAGAAATTGGCAATATCAAAATGCAAACCATGATAAGCTAAAAGGACAATTAATGTGCTGTATATCTGGTCTACTCCCATTGATTTGGCCTTTACTTACTGTATAAGCAGGGTGCTAATTTCAACCATCTTCATCTTTCAGTTTGTTTTACAGTTATTTGGTGCTTATGAGTCCTCATTAAAGGTACAATGTGTAGGATTTGGTGACATCTAGTGGTGTGGTTGCAGATTGCAACCAATTGAGTACCCCTCCGTTCACTCCTCCTTTTCCAAGACTGCGGTAACGCGAGCCACCGAGTGCAAAACCGTGGTAACGCCGCTCAGAGGCCATCCTTACCATAATAACACTACTTTAGGAGTGACGGAAGTCAGACGGCGGCTGGCGGTACCACGGTTTTGCACTCTGCAGCTCACGTTACGGCAGTTTCACAAGCGTGTCGGAGAACTACGGTGGCTTTCAGGTAATGAAAAAACGTGAAAGGCTCTCTAGAGTCAGTGTTTGGTTTGTCTGCTCTGAGCTACTGTAGCAAGACAGCGGACCAACATGGCGGACTCCGTGAAGAGGACCCGCTCCCTATGTAGATGAAGGGCTCATTCTAAGCTAACGAAAACACAACGATTCTTAGTTTCAGGTGATTATACACTAATGAAAACATAGTTATGAATATTATATTCCATTTCTGATCCCCGAAATGTTGCACACGGTACCTTTAAAGCAAAGTTGTAACATTATGTGAGACAGAGCTGTGATGCTTTTCTCTAAATTTTAAGCACCTTGACTTTGCATCAGCAGCCTCTTTTACTCTATGTGATGGATAAGGCTGCCTCATTTTATTATTACGCATTCGCTGTCACATGCTGGATAGAAAAAAAATCTCCAAATAAATTAACACTTCCAGAAATAAAACTTGTGGTAATAGATACTGACCGATTTACAACACACAAGTTTAGGAAAATGTCCACAATGACAGTGGAAAATATTAGCCCAGACACAAGTTCAGCACCTACTTTTCAATTAGGTTAGGATCTGGTTAGTCAGGTTGGTCATAGCATCTGGTTTACATTGAGCCCAGATGCAAGCTTCAAAAACTCGGACGTTCAGGATATCATTATCAGGATCGAAATGTTTTGTTGTAAAGTGGAAGGATGTCCATCCCTGTGGTTTTGTATTTATTGGGTGATTAGTGACTAATGTACACCTAAACACTTATAATAGCCCGTAAACTGCGGATAGCTAATCACAGATGTTGTCTTTCGGCATTGCTGCTAGTTGGTTACAGGAAGCGTCCTACAAGTTAAGTTAAGTTGAGACATTGTGGTAGGGAAACAATAGTGCTAATGCTTACAATTTAAGCTGAAAAGCATTGTTAAAATCCTCATAAAACATTGATTCACATGAGACTACAAGAGGGGGGCAACATCATTAGTTACAATAAAATTAAAAGCTTCACTTTCACCTCGTTACAAAAGGGCAATGCGATTTTCTAATTATTTCCATAGATTCTTGGTTTTGTTGTGTAGAAGTATTTTAACATTTTACAGTGCATTCCTGTCTCTTACTCACATGCCTTTCATCAAAGAGTCATCATAATGAGCACTAATAAATCAAACTCAACAAAGTTACGTGAGATCTCAAATTGTGGAGTGTTTTTGATAGAGCGAAGGAAATGATGAGCATTGCTGACATACCTCGATCTTCCCTCCCGACATGTTCTCTTCAGCAGGTTTTGGATTTGAGTTCGAATGCTTGCTGAATAGAGGAAGTAATTTACTGTCCACTCCTCTGCGCCTACTGCAGCTCTTCGCTATCATCTTGTTTTTCCTGCCAGTTAAGATAAAAAAACAGCCCTCCTGATGCTCATATATTTCTAGTTAGAACAAACATGTGTGAGAACTTGCAAGCATTGTTTACAAAAGAAATTTAAGCAGCCTAATGTCCTGCCATAATCAACATGATACTTGGAATATAACCGGTCATACCAAAGATGTCATTAACAGAGCTAACTACTGCATTATTTATTACTGTGTGCCTTTTATAAAAAATGTGTGTGTGTGTGTGTGTGTGTGTGTGTGTGTGTGCGTGTGTGTGTGTGTGTGTGTGTGTGTGCTGTTATCATTTTAACTTTACCTTAAAGAATGGACGTTTTCAGCAATGTGCCCCAGCATCTGCACAAGACACAAAGTTTAATCTTTGCAGTTTATTATGTATGTTACACATTTGAAAACTTATACTTCCTAGAAAATGTATTAAAATGTTCAAATAGACATGATGGGTTAGAAAAAAGTGTTGGTATATCCAATTTTGATATTTCTGGGTCTGGTATCAGTTCTCAAGAATACTTCAACATTTTGGGAAAAACGCATTCACCTTTTTGCTTAGACGAGATGATTGATATCATCCTCATGTCTGTATGGTAAATATGAAGCTACAGCCAGCAGCCCGTTAGCCTAGCTTAGCATAAAGACTGGAAACAGTGGGAAACAGCTTGCCTTGCTCTGTCCAAAGTAGAAAAATCCACCTACCACTATCTCTAAAGCTCACTAATTAACAAGTTATATCTTGTTTGTTTAATTCATACAAAAACTGAGGAATAAAAACGATAAGTTGTGGTTTTACGAGGGGTTATGCACTGGACTATTTCCTGGCCGGGAGCACAAACTTTGTTGTCAGCGTGAGGTTGCCAAGCCACTGCCTCCAGTCTATGCTAAGCTAAGCTAACTGTCTCCTGGCTGTAGCTTCATATTTAAAGGAGCAGTATTTAGGATATGGCGGTATCTAGCGGTGAGGTTGCAGATTGCAACCAACTGAAACTTCTCTCGTGTGCCAGGTGGGTAGAAGAAGTACGGTGGCCGACGTGAAAACGTGAATGGCCCTATCTAGAGCCTTTTGTAGGTAATTTGGAATAGAGCCAGTGCATGTGAAGTGAGTTGTGAAGCAAGAGAGAGGGAGCAGCGGCGACGGCAGCGAGTAACGTTATTGACTCCGGCCCAAGCAGGAAAAGTTAACAGTGTTTGGTTTGTCCGTTCTGGGCTACTGTTGAAACATGGCGGTGCAACATGGTGGACTCTTGTGAAGAGGACCCGCTCCCTATGTAGATATAAACGGCTCATTCTAAGGTAACGAAAACACAATTCTTATTTTCAGGTGATTATACACTAAAGAAAACATACGTATTAATATTGTATTACATTTCTGACAATAGATCCCCCTAAATGCTACACACTGGTCCTTTAACATGGAGATATGAGAGTGGTATTGATATTGACCTTTTCATCTAACTCTCGGGAAGAAAGCGAATAAGCGCATATCCCAAAATGCCAAATTATTACCCTAAGGTTTAAAACTTGGCACTGTAATGTTTCAACACCCACCATGGAAACACTTAGCCTGTATCATGCAGTTAAGAGTGTCTGAGGCTACTGACCACACGACCATTTAGAACTACTGCACGTCTCAAATGACCACTTTCAGTAACTTAAAGTTGAACCTTTGGATCTTTGGATTCATTGGATCCTTTCAAGTACATATACAAAAAGCACATTAACGCTGCTCTTTGAACCATAAGTTATATTTAATCACCCACATGCAAAGGAGAACTGAAACATCACTGATTGTATGTTTCCTTGTGGATCTGGAAACTGTTGATTGAGAGGGCTGATTTGACCTGAAGGGGAGCTACACTATGAGGGGCTTTGTGCGAAATGGGAACTGACAGACGGATCCAAATAGCGCCCGCAGATCATCTAACACATGAAATATGTTTAAAGACTGACTAAATGTCTAGCTTGTCTGGGGTTTTTAGACACAACTCAAAGCTAATTTTCCATCACTGTGGTAAAAATTTGATTTTTCCATTCCCGTCTAAACATTTAAAAACAAGGACATGTTTTCTCATTGTTTACGTGGAAATGACAAGATCAGATCAGAGGAAGCTGGGCCAAAGCTGGCATCAATGTCACATTCTGCATGTTTACACTTGAGAAATGTCTGGGAGGCTGTTTTCATTTTGTACCAGTGTAAACTGAACGTGTGTGACTTTGGTGGAAAGCAGATCAGATTAGAGGGCCCAGTGTAGATAAAGCCTAAGTCATTTAAGGGAAAACAAACGAATGCCATATGGAGGTTTGGTGAATGTGTTCCTTGATGTGTGTGTTCAGCTTTCTTTGATGCCGACCACATTGTGCACATACAAACAAACTTGTGGGCACACATAAGCACTCACAAACCCACATGGTATACAGGTTCATAAACTATAGGATGTTGCCCTCTCTCCAGCTATATTTAATGCACACCACAGTTCAGTTTTATGTTTGTTTGTCAACCACACAGTATAGAAAAGGCAACACGTGTGCAGTAATTGTTCGTCTACGTCGTGATTATCTGCTAATGTTGTTTAACTACTGTGAGCGGTCGACACATCCGGTTTTCAGATTCTCAAAGATTATTTTTAATGTGGCTTCCGTTTTGTTAGACAGCATATGGTAAAGACCAACAAAAATGATCTGACAATGACATGAAACAACAGCTGCGGCCCGTGATGTCATGTACAGTACACATCTGCTTCAGATCACAACTTTAAAGGGCGGGTACATTATTATTATTATTGCTTTTATATCATTCTGTAGCCTCCCAGTGGTGTTCCTAATGTATTAAAATCAGAACATTAAAATTTTGGTCAAAGTATGTATGTTTTAGCGTCAAAATGCTATTTTCCCTAACCCTCCTAAAAACTTTTTCCCACGTGACCTTACGTAGGTTTCTGCATGATGATGATGCTACATGTACAGTATATATACCTCCTTATAGTCAGTGTATTAAAGTTACATTCAGTAACTTAGATGGCGGTCGGCATGCTCCCAGTTTGGAGAAGCAGACAGGAGTACTCGCGCAGAAGCTAAGCAATGTACTGCTGTGTGGACGCCATGTTAGTTCGGACCCGAAAGTCACATAATAACACAAACAAACTAACCGATCGATGCAGCGGGAGATCAGCAACTCCTGTGTTCTGCAAGGTAGAATGACTGTTTTTGTGAATGGAGTCTGGTCTGGTAGCTTTGAAGAGAGCGAT
This sequence comes from Sebastolobus alascanus, assembly GCA_916701645.2. Classification (NCBI taxonomy): domain Eukaryota; kingdom Metazoa; phylum Chordata; class Actinopteri; order Perciformes; family Sebastidae; genus Sebastolobus; species Sebastolobus alascanus. Next base: position 109,977 of record CAKAOJ020000408.1, read on the forward strand.
ATAACGGCTTCAGTTCCCCGTCAGAAAGGGCTGTCTGATGGCGAGGTAAAGCGGTGAAAATATTCTATAAATATAGCGTACACTTTTTTAGGTGGCTAAATACTGCTGCTCCTGTCCACAGCCACTTTACCTCGCCATCGGACAGCCCTTTCCTTGAGGAACTGAATCCGTTATAGCTCTCTCTTCAAAGCCACCAGACTACATTCACGAAAGCAGTAATTTGACATTGCAGAACACGCATATACAGTAAATACAACCCCACTTCAAAAAATGCGAACTAACTCTTTCCGGTTATTTCCAAACTTAGCACAGCTAACTTTGACTCAGCTAGAGTGCTAGCTTTCATATTATTCATAACCTTATTGATTAGCTTCGATTAGCTTAATTCGGTAACCTTCGTCACTGCTTTTTGCAACGGCCGATTGAGCGTTTCCATTTGAAAAAAACGGAACAGAAATGGACATGCTCTTTAAACTGGGAGTGTGAATAATAATAAAATGGGAGTTGTCTCAATTTTCACAAAAGAATGAACTATAGTAAACGAAGGCACTTAATTAGGCATTTATATACACTACAATTCACAAAATGGGATGAACCTGCCATCAGAATGATAATTAATGAGTCCTTATTCATGTGAATGGAGTCAGTGCAAGCACATTAGCAAATGAGTTAATTGGAACAGACAAGACAAGTCAAGCAGCAGTCTGACAGATGAGCTGGTGTCAACAGCTGTTGCAGAGCTTCCTGCATGGACTGATGTGGATACCAGTCCTCAAGGTCGGGTCATCCTGTCATGAGACGCCGCGTGGAGACCTGACCCCGAGGTCCACCGGCTGACATAACCCGGCACCGCTCAGGCTTTTTGATCTCAGGGAGGACTCACCGGTGGTTTATTTTTGCCTCTGGGAAGAGGATTTAAAAAGACGCAAGCTCGAGCAGGTAAAGCTGAGCGACTTCCTGCTGACATTTGTGGCTGATGTTCATTTTACAGCGTTAATGGAACAAATAGACAATGTGGTGTCAATCTAGGGACTGCTTCCATAAAAGTTACTATCCATGGACTTTAGATTTGCACAAGAATGAAAATTCCCCCAAAATCACCTCTGTGTGAGATATCTGATTTCAGTTGACAGTAAAAACAAAGTTGAGATAGCCTTTGACTGATAGGCCAAGACCTTTAGGGACTCCACTGGAAACTCGAGGTGCCCAGTTACAGACAGAGTGACGGTGACAAATAACACACTATTCATGTCATCCTGTTCTTTCATAGGGAGTTTTAAATAACCTATTTTCTTCCTGTATTAATACAATTTGAACACAAACATGGAAAAAGTGAGGTCATACATATGAATCAACACTTCCTCAACTCACAGAAAAGGAAATGATTTCAGCTTTGTAAAACGGCACCAGAAGTTACCCTTCACCTGATTCTCTTGGGTCAAGAAAGATTTGTTTTCAAAGTTTGCGGCCTACACTTCCTAAAGCATTGGTGGTCCTGTAACTAAGTATAATCACAGATGTGTCTGTATCCTCTCTCTCTCTCTCTGTTTCTCCCTCTCTTTTTTTTACCCTCCAAAGTAACTGGACTCATTTTAATTCAGACATCATCATCTTAAAGTACGTCTTCATATCCTCTGAAGTGGGTAAAAACACAAACCAGCTAATGTCTTTCTTTATGATGTTTTACATCAAACATTTCATTCAAACAAATAGCGGAGCAGCTCTTGAATCTGAGAGGAAGAGTTGTTGCTTTTACAAAATCCTCCCCTCGGCAGAGCATAAGTGAATGCAGAATATCTGCAGATGGGACTCATCATTTTTACTTGACCCAAAAGACTCAGCTCCAAGACTTGCAATATTGTGATTGATAATATTAAGTTGGTAATATATCTGCCAGGACAGGAAAATGATAAAACAGATGCTACGAGACAATCACGCACACGACTGATGCCCTCACTATCCCGCTTTAAGAGTTTAATGTGTTTGATGAGCACAATTTCCCAAATGTTAAAAATGAACAGACTTTGTATTTGTGCATTTTTGGAAACATCATAAATTATAAACGAAAGCTTTAAAAGTTAGACAGATTTATCAAGTGGTTTTATGATTGCAGTCTGGGAAAGGATGGTTTTCTAAGTTACACTTAAGTTTGAGCGCAGTATATGAATGCATGTGTTCTTGTATCCATACAACCCACTAACTTTGCTGTTATAAAACCTTATAACCTCAATAGAAACTTTAAATTGTAAGTTTTGACATATGTGATGATCAGGCAAAAAAACAAAACATTTGATGGTCAATTTTGTTTTTCTCATCTACTCAAAACTTTCACCTGACATTGGTAAAATGTGTCAAAAGTTATATGAATTACTCATTGTCCTTGTGCAATTTTTGTATTTAATATATTTTTCGTTCTAAGACACGACATGTTAAGAAATTATACATGTTATGTTACTAAATTGACTTTAGAATTACAATACTATTAATTAGTATATATTATTAACTTTAATCTCAATACAAAGTCTCAGCAGACCTGATGATATTATTCATTTAAAAACCCTGTCCTTTACACTTGCACTTGCATAAACATGCATTGAAGTAAAGAGGATATTCTTTGAAAGGTCTGTATTTGTGTGTGATTAATTGCCTTAAAATGTAGGCTATCTGTGAACGTAGTCATTAGCCTCTTATGTAAGTATACTTACCTGCTTGCATGCATGCCATAAATTTGAGCAAGCTCTCTCTTTTCCTTTCTTGCTCTCTCTCCTCGGGGAATGCTACACATTCTTGAGGTTTTGAAAGCAGAGACCTCTGAGTCAGTCCGGTCATGGCCTCTCATTAAATGAGCTGTATCTGCTTCAAATGCGATTTCTAAGAGGAGGAGTTTGCATGCAGACAAGTCAGTGAAGGTATCGTAACAGCTAAAGACTGGTGATTCAGTGCCTGCTACCTAATGTTAATGTGTACGCACCAGATAACCAAATAATGCTTTTGGCGCCATCTAGTGGTGTGGTTGCATACTGCAACCAACTGAGTACCCCTCCGCTCACTCTTCCCTTTCCAAGACTGCGGTAACGTGAGCCGCTGAGTGCAAAACCGTGGTAATACCGTTCACCTCGCTCAGAGGCCATCCTTACAATAATAACACTACTATAGGAGCAACAGAAGTCAGATGGCGGCTGGCGATACCACGGTTTCACAAACATGTCGGAGAACTACGGTGGCCTTCAGGTAACGTAAAAATGTGAAAGGCTCTCTCTAGAGTCAATGTTTGGTTTGTCCGTTCTGGGCTACTGCAGAAACATGGCGGAGCAACATTGCGGACTCCGTGAAGAGGACCCGCTCCCTATGTAGATATGAAGGGCTCATTCTAAGCTAACGAAAACACGAAGAATCTTAGTTTCAGGTGATTATAAACTAATGAAAACATAGTTATGAATGATATACTCCATTTCTGCTAATAGATCCCCCGAAATGTTACACACTGTTCCTTTAATTTATAGCAGAGGTTTAAATGTAATATAAAAGTCAAACACTGCAGAGCTACATGTTGAGAGTATTTGTTTCAGTAGTGTGTTTAGTTATAAAGTGCTGGAAGACCTAAAAGATCTTTTTCACTCCTAATTTTGTTGTCTCAGTTCCTCCCAAGGCACACTTGTACAGTGTTTAAATATAGTTGCATGACTGAATGAGTTTTCCATGATCAACAATCCAGTCTGAATGGTTTACTTTGTCAATGATTAATTAAATCACCTTTAAATACTGTAACATATGCTCGCTTCTTTTCATTTGGCATAAAAAAGACGTCCGTAATAAAACAATGGTCCAGTTGAAGGCTTGCAAACCGTGGCTCCGCTTGTGAAGTTTACGACATCTCGAGGAGAGAGAGAGTTATTTATTTTACCATGCAGGGAGAGGAATACAGGAAATGTCTCACAGTTACGTTTTTTCCTCTTTGCACCAGGTACTGTATGCATTTGATTATGGTTTAATATAGAAAGAGTGGAATATTTAAAATGGACTGTAATCATTTCACCACATTTGTATAGACTGGCCTGGCAAGACATAACACTTTCTTGACATTAAGTGACTATAATGTGTTTGGCTTAGATAAAAATAGGCACACGCTGAGCTAAAGTAAAGAAATATTGTGAAAAAAAGTATAAACACTTTTTTGTAGATTGATCCAGCATGAATAGAATTGACTCATCAGCAGTATTTAATAGTTTATCTGTGAATAAGTCAGAAGGTCACTCTTTAAACAATAACAAATTGAATTCATTTGGCCCAACCAGCAGATTAAAAGGTAAAAAAAGGTATGTTAACATATATATATATATATATATATATTTTTTTTTATATAGTATGTCCGATACCTTAGTATGAAACCAATAGTACGCGAATTGCATACTATTTTCGGTGAAATATTACAGTATTTAACGCTGGACACTATGGCAGCATAAAAATCCCACAATGCAATGCGGTAGTGACGACAACGTTCATAACAGACGTTGACAGACAGCGCTTCAATTTAACAGTAAGTATAAGATTTTACTTTGCTAGGCGTAATATATATTTTAAATTAATTAAGACTTTGATTCTCACAAATTGTCGTTTTGGTCACATGAGGTTAGCACGGGTTACCATGGTTACAAGTCTCCAACCAGCAAGGAGGCTCTCAGGAAGCGACGACATAAATTACTGCTCAGTGCGTCCGAAAAGAAACATACTGTACTACTGTTTATTCACACAAACGTATGTTGAACGATAGTACACATATTGGGTATGTAGTGCACAGCATGCGATTTCGGACGAAGCCTGCATGTTAGTTTGGAACTTTGGATGCAACCTGTGGGAATGACATCAGCTGACAGGAAGTAAATATGGACCCAAGCTGTTGACTAGCAACATAATTCCGTTGAAATGCGCTAAAACGGAGCGTTTCAGACAAAGGGTGAATACAGGCATATTCAGGCATGTTTTTTTTTTAACATTACAGCATTTAAACATGTTCTAGTAGAAACACAAAATACAAGTATGAACCTGAAAATGAGCACAATATGGGACCTTTAAATTATGACTTTACCCAGATCATTGCCAGGCTGTACAGCAAAGATTAGGTAATCCAAAGTTTTTCAAAGAGGCATGACACCTCTGTTTTCTTTGCCAACTTCCATCACATTATGCCCCCATATAATATTATGTTATAGTATAAAATATAAGGAGCATTTTGTTTTGGCAGCTGGAGAGGTGGGCACTCAAAACTGGTTTAAAACATTTGAACTACCAGAGGAAAACATGCTGAGATGTGATGCTATACTCCAACCATGGCCTTGGCCTTGAGCAGTCTAAACTGAGATCACCTTCTCTCCCAGATGCCAAAGTTAAGCTTTGTTAAGTTTTATTAATACATATTTTACTACTATTTTGCTCCTGACGGGTACAGTCTAATTATGTGGGCATGATTTATGTTCACGGGATGGTCATGTTGTGCACAGTTAGGTTGAAAGTGGGAAAGCCCACCCACTTAGAAACACAGCAGCTTGTTTATTGCTTACAAGTTGAATTGTATCTATAAAGATGTCATCCTGATCAGAGGAAGCAAATAGATGCACGGCCATGTTTACCCTGGAGTTTTAGACTTGTTTCTGTCTTTGCCTGCATCTTTCACACTATTCATTGACACAGTAGTCATATAAGAATATAACTATGCATTAGCAATAATAAAAAATATGCCACTTCCCCATCCTCCCTCTGAAATCCAAATTGTGTCATACACTCCCAAACAAGCACATGAAAACACACCGTCCTGTCACATTTTCATCTCCATGTGGTATGTTGGAAATCAGTCTGATGTTTGATCAGTCAGAGGATCCTTGTTTACTAGATTCATCTTGTTTAGGGTGGGATGACAGAATGCCTAAACCACTATAGCAGAGGGCAGGGTTGATGAACACCAGTAAGGTTTGCTGTCTGTCTGGTAATTGTTAGTGGAAACACAGAGCTTTCCTTCAGTTTCAATGTGTCACATGGATGGCATGTTGAGTCTAACTGCAAAGCTTTATAAAGACTCTCCTTAACATGGTTTCATTTTGATACAGTAGGTGGGTAGAGTAGCCAAAAAGCTTACTCAAATAAAAGTACTGTTAGTTTGCAAAAAAAAGTACTCAAGTAGAAGTAAAAGTAGTCATCAAAATAACTAGTTGAGTTAGAGTACAAAAGTATTTACTGAAAAAGTACTCAAGTAGCAAGAAACTTATTTTTTTTATGTGGATATAACTGGAATTATTTCAACCACAGATGGTCTTCCTCAGGTAAAATTAAAGAAGTGAACATACACCTGTATTTATCTGTGATGAAATGAAACGTCATTGTCTCCTGATTAGATAACCTGCCATATACACCAGACAATATTTCCATTCTGTATCTCTCAAGAGTGATCACAAAATATTACATGAATATTATACTCTGTCTACTATAAACTATGTTAGCTCCTAGTGCTATTTGAAAGCCATAACGTAATCAATACATAAAAGTAGCGTGATGAATGTATCCAAATGTAACAAAGTAAAAGTAATGATTTTTCTCTAAAAATCTACTCAAGTAAGAGTAAAAAGTATGCTGCATTAAAACTACTCTGACAAGTACAATGTACTCAAAAAAGTCATTTGAATACATGTAACGGAGTAAATGTAACTACCCACCTCTGAGAAGCCTACGTACAATATGAACATACATTTGATTAGACAGTGAAGGTCAGAATAATAAAATTCATGATACATATTGATGCCTTTTGTGTGAAAAAAACACGGGTGCAGACAGTCCAACTATGTACTTGGGCATCATTGGATGACAATAAGATTACAATAGTGCTTCATGTGGTTTCAAATTCTACACAGTGCTTCAATACTAGTAGGTGTAACCAATCCACCCAATAGAGAGCTGCAGGAATGACATATTTTTGCAGAGCAACCAGGAAGTAAGCATCGCCCTGGTTCCCTCAACAAAAAGCCAATGGGATTTTTCCATTGGGTTCTGGATTATTGCAGAAAATAAACTCTGTGGCAATCTAACGTTTATGATACTTACACGTTTTGTTCCGTAAAATAATCTCAACAGATGAACACCACTTTTATGATTTTTGAAGTGTAAATGCAATCGCCAGAAGTAAAAAGCTAACGTTAGGCTATAAACAAATGTGCATGATGATGTTTAGTCGTCTCATTTAGCCACTTGTTAGCAACCGCCTATTTTAAGACATGTATAAGCTTCAATATTTCACAAGTGGGGTATTTATTGCTTTATTTTATGTCATAGAACAAAGCGTTAAAATCTCTTAAGCTTGTGTTAACCACAGACCGTATTTCAGACATCTAACCGAAAACGCATTAAAAAAACCCGTTGACTTCGAGACGAGGGAACCGGAAGTGCTAAAATGTTAACTAATTTACGGGTTTTAGGACTCATTCCTGCAGCACTCAGTCTCAGCCTCAGTTAAATCATTTTGACCATGTTCACTGCACTGCTGTCATTTTTATGGATGAGGTCCCTTGTGTGCTGTGTCACTGAGTAATCTTAACCTATCTCAGAAACAGATCAGTTCTATATTGCATGGATTTGTTCCCAAATCTCCCGTCTTTGCTTTGATCCAGTCTGAGGTCTTGATCCCGTAAGGCCTGAGACTGTACTGCTGTTAAGACACCTGTCTACATGACACTTTTGTATTCAATTGCTCCTTTGATGCCAGCTGATAAGAGACTGCAATGTTATTCTATACCGTCATTTGTATTATCCACTCGTAATGTCTAAAAGACCAGGTATCAAGGATTACTTTCAATACTTTCTCTCCATTGGTCCCTTAACACAAAGCACTCAGAGCTACACAAAACAGCTCAAATGTTTCTGACTGTCATTGAATTCGGTACGAGCCACAGTAAGCCTCAAACACCCATTCTTCACACTGTCAAACAGTAACACTGCAGAGCTGTTCATAGAGTAACCTATAGATACCTTGTTCAAGGAAGCATTGGTGACACTTAATAATACTGCTCCAGTAGCTGATGTTAGTTGCTTATACCACATGTTCTCATTGTTTTCACATGTTGTTTTTATTCTGTCTTATGCAGTTGACCAGCATATTAAGGCTGTGTATTGGCAAGAATCTGGTGATATGATACGTGTCATGATACAGGGGTTACAATGCAATATATTGCGATACTGTAAGCAAGACGATATATTACAGTTTTTTTTAGGGCCGTCAATCGATTGAAATATTTAATCGCATGATTGTCCATAGTTAAAGATGGGGTCTGCGATTTATCCAGTATACACTTTTTGTTATATTGGTTGAAATGGTCTTTACACCCCGACAGCAATCCGTTTCTTTTGAGCACTGAAAAAAGACCGGAAAAGATCCGTTATCTGTAGCTGCTGTAATCCTGTAAAAACGTCTACCAGTCAGTAAAAATAGTCCCGGTTGTAAGGAACCAATCAGATGCCTCCCTGCCTCCCTGCTCGTACTCTAGCCTCAGCCTGCACCAGCGTGAACTCAAAGCGCGTGTCCGCCGCACGTTCACTGGAGAGTGGAAGAGAAAACTCAGCTCTTAAAACACCGGACAACGAGAACGAACTCATACCACTATTACCATATTATCGAAAAATACAACTTTGATTTAGTTGTTTATGTTCTGTTAGTTTACTTTATAAAATACTGCAGATTTAAACTATTTATTCTAACAGCTCAAAGTGAAGTCAGACAAACAGGATTATCAACGAGGGGAGACGGCGGATAGAAAACATTGCCGAACAAAATTTACGTTACTCAAACTGCTTTTTCAGTTACAGAAACAAACGAGTGGACTGATCTCCCTCCAGATATTAGAGTAATGTTAAAAAGGGTCGTGTTGTCTCAGCAGGTATCTCTCTCTTTCCCTCCCCTCTCTGCTGCTCTGTGGCCGGCTCTCCAGCGAGCTGCTGCCCCTCCCCCCACCCTCCGTCAACAAGGAAATAAAGCCCCTCGTCTACGAGACCGGTCTCTTGAGAGAGCTCCAGCTCATAGCGGGGTCTGTGTGAGTGAATGCCCGGGTGGAGAGTTGGCGATCCCGGCAGGAGCTAGCTAGCTGTGCCGGCAGTTTGTGGAGCTTCTAAACTCCGACAACAGTGGAGAAAATGTTTGATTCGCCATCTAACATCGTAAAACTGTCAATATTCTAAATCTACACCGTTGATTTCTCGCCTCAACATTTTTCAGAAGTGAATTTAGTGATGAAATAGCTACGAAAAATGTGAAGTAGTTAAGATGCGGCGGTGCTCGTGCATGTGTGTGGGGGGCGTTGCCTTATAAGGAGTTTCGAGGGGAGGGGGGGTTTAGACGGAGCTCCTGAGGCGATGCGACTTTCAAATTATGCTAGTTTTCCAAGATCGCAGACCCCAGCTTTAATCGCGATTAATCACAAATTAATCGCACATTTTTGATCTGTTCAAAATGTACCTTAGGGAGATTTGTCAAGTATTTAATACTCTTATTAACATGGGAGTGGGCAAATATGCTCGCTTTATGCAAATGTATGAATATATTTATTATTGGAAATCAATTAACAACACAAAACACATGACAAATATTGTCCAGAAACCCTCAAAGGTACTGCATTTAGCATAAAAAATATGCTCAAATCATAACATGACAAACTGAAGCCCAACAGGCAAAAACAGCTGTCAGTGTGTCAGTGTGCTGACTTGACTATGACTTGCCCCAAAACTGCATGTGATTATCATAAAGTGGGCATGTTTGTTAAGGGGAGACTCGTGGGTACCCATAGAACCCATTTTCATTCACATATCTTGAGGTCAGAGGTCAAAGGACCCCTTTGAAAATGGCCATGACAGTTTTTCCTCGCCAAAACTGAGCTTGGAGCGTTATTTAGCCTCCTTCCTGACAAGCTAGTATGACATGGTTGGTACCAATGGATTCCTAGTTTTTGCGTTAACGTGTTATTATTGTGTTAACTTTGACAGCCCTTAATATTTTAAATCTAATTTTAGGAAAACTGTCATTGTATAAAGAACACACCGCCATATGCATAAAATCTGAGTAAAAAAAGTTTACTTTTTAATGCAATCTGTATTTGCATTTATCACAGTCCCTGTAACATCCACAACATCCAACTACTTTGAGGGGGCTCATACACTGAGAGGAAGCATCTCTTTGCAAATGAAATAAAGTATTGACTGAGTTAATCTTCAATCTGCATGTAAACAATTAATAAAAAATCCATATAATGTTTTTGAGAATCAATAGTACAAGCCCTCTATATTGCATGTGCTGGTTGACTCACCCGGTCAGTCGAAAGAAAGTTTAATCCTCCAGCAGAAAGGTATCTCGCCAACCAACATAAAGCTTTACTCTTGCTGGCAGGACCTGGCAGCCTGGCATTTATCATAAATTTTTACAATATATGGAAACGTAGAAGGTCACCTTTCAGATCCTCTCAAGCCTTTGACATCTCTATGCTACGGGGGGTAAAAGACATTACAGAGGGAATGATTTTGCCTTCCTGGTGATCTTGGAACAGCCACCTCAGGGGTTTGAAGCCAAAACCAACTGGGGGCCGAAAAAAGAAGTTTAACTATGATATACTGCTGCTGTCAAATGACAATGCTGCTCAAAGACTTAACAAAAACTTTTTTTCTTGCTTGACAACCATGTAATTGTACAATTACAGCGACTTGAAACGATGTGTTGCCTACTAACCCAGAACATAAAAGACAGTTGAATATTTTGACCTCAAGTTATTTCATGCAACAGCAAAGACACTTTAATACTTTTTATTATAGTTGTCGTGGTGATGCTGTATATTTAATAGCAGGTTTACAAATACCACTATCTGTCATATACGCTACATTGATGCACTTTGTCTCCTCTCCACATTTTTCATTTAATTCAAGCCTTTACAGATTTTCCAGCCGTCTTCATGATGTTGCTCTTTATAGAGGAAACACTGCCTGCAGTTTGTCATGTGTTAATATTTAGCCAAGAACGCATCCGCTCAAGGCTCCAAAATAATGGGGATTGTTTGAGAAAACTTTAATGGAATCTGCAGCGATTGTTAAATTTTTCTTTCTATAAAAACTTTTTAGGACAGTGCCCCGCTGAACCATAAAAGAAGACCAAAAGTGCACTGTTTTATACATGTACTTCCTTAAAACACAGGAGTTTCATTGTTAGTGTTGTCAGGGGAGAGAAGATGTGTCTGGGTTTCAGGAGATTGGAGAATAGGATTTCAGTCAGACGTAAGGTTTAGATTCAGCATGAGGAAGGACTACACTCCTTTGGTGGGTGGTGAGAAAAAGAGTCTGAGCTTAAACTCATAGAATGACACTGCCACCTGTTGGTTCTTAAGTGGTACTACAAGGGTCTAAAAATGCAAGTGTCAACCTTGGATTGACTTCTGTTATCAAAACTGCAAAGGGGCACGGTAAAGCTGGTGTTGAACTCAAGTATGCCATTACTGTTGTTACCAAATCTCATCTTGCAATGAATGTCTCAGAATAAACTTATAGTAGTCACATATTCAGTTTGTCCTACCTAGGTAGCCTATTAGGAGCGTATACTTATCATTTCTTCAAAGGGGATATCTACCTTCTTGATTATCCATACATCCATCCATCATCTGTAACCGCTTATTAGGGTCACGGGGGGTCTGGAGCCGATCCAAGCTGACATTGGGTGAAGGCCTCTTGATTATCCATTATCTAAAATTTCAACAGAAATATGATAGAAATGTTTAATGAAAAGGTGAAACACTGGCTGAAACTAAACCAAACCTGTGATCACTGATCTCTGATAGGGAACATACATATGTAAATTGATTGTTATGTACGATGTTGTGTATTATGTGATTTAATGTATGATCAGGTTCAGGTTACTTTATTTGTACCCATAGGTAAATTTGGTTTGCAGTAAAAACACAAGGTATCCATCGTGACACACACATTTTACAAACACAGACAATAGACAAACATGATAAAAAAAAAGATCTCTAAAATAAATAAATAAATAAATAAATAAATAAATAAAGCATTGCTTCTGTAGCATCTGTACAGTGTTGCTACAACTTATTCATCTGAGTGATGGCTGCTGGAACAAAGCTATTTTTATACCCCTTTGTTCTACTCCCTGGGACAATAAACCTCCGTCAAGAAGGAAGAAGCTGAAAGTCACTGTGCAAAGGATGGGAGTCAACATTTTAAAATGGAGTCAGTTATCCGCTGTAACTGTCTGGTGTACATGGACCCTGGGTTAAGCTGTGACTCACCAATCAGCCTACTAGACCATTTCACAATCTGATTCAGAGAATTTCTGTTCTTTAAAGATAACTTTCCAACCCATGACACCAAATAAAAGGACACGATTGATTAAATACAAGCATGATAAAATGAGGTTATCAGTGGAAATAGGCCAGTTTCCTCAAGCAAAACAGACGCTGGTGCCCCTTTTTGCACCAGGCGCAATGGCTGCAAATTAGCTATCTCTAGAAGTCCTGTGTACATTGCATCGGTTGCACTTTATTTAAATGTAACCACGTCTACATGTATTGTCCCTGTCAAATAAATTATTAATAATAATAATAATAATAATAATAATAATAATAATAATAATAATAAACTCTAATACAGAACAAAATTATCACATAATAATAATAAGCAGATTTCAAAGTTGATTGGAAAAAGATGTTTCCATTTCTCACTCCTGGTCGATAGGTGGCGATATTCCCAGTGAGTTTGTCATCCTCCTTCAGTGGTTTTGCACAATAAAATCATTCAACATGGCAGCCCACAGGATAGCATGTTTAGGGTTAAATGCCCTTTCTTCCTCTGTCTGCGCCCCAAAGCAGGTAACATACTTATTATTATAACGCTGTATTTGGTGGTTTAAGTGTTGTCATTAAGACTGCGTCACACACTGTGACAGAAGGACGGAGGAAGCAACGTGTTCAGTAATAGCTAGCTAGTGGTGTTACTAGCTTTCTGACGTTAGCTTCGTAGCTAATGCTAGTTAGCCTGCCTAGTGACAAACGCCTTTTATATTGTTGCTAAATAACTACATGTATATTTGGCGTGATAGCCAACAGCAAGGGAATTGTGTGACTGGTTCGGACTAGAATTTAAACTTCTTTTTTTTTTGCCACAGACAAAACTCGTGTGAGAAAACATTCAAGTAAATTCTGAAGCTAACTGTGTCTTGAGATACATCCTTACCTGTTACACCTCTCTCTCTCTCTCTCTCTCTCTCTCTCTCTCTGTAATGTCAGTCAGTTTATGCAGGTGAACGACTGAAGCAGGTGTTATCAAGTCATTTAGACACATACAATATATATATATAGATAATATAATATGTTATACATTGAAATGTTAGCGCATAGGGACAAGCTTAGCCCTGAGGGGGAACATGTCAGTGAGAGCTAGGGCGTCGGGGAGGTAGTTTGTAGGGACACCAGTCGGGTGGAAGACACCAAGAAGTAAGGTAAATCAGGGGCTACGGTATGGTTCTTTAAAAAAAAAAAAAAGTTTGCTATAGACTGTTATCAATGATGTTAAAAGGAAGTGTTTAATATATGTACAACATATACATTTTATTTCTTAATAAAATACATAGCACACTATATAAGAAGGCTGAAATTGTACTTACAATGAGTTACCCCTCTCCCCTGATCTGAATTTGGACTATACCATTATCACCTGGCAGCACAGAGCAGTTTGTGAAATAAACATTGTCATCTAATGGTCATAATAGTATGATTATACAGATGAACTGTACCAGGCCAGTGGTTCCCAAACTTTTTCACGTCAAGGACCTCTAAACTGACACGATATAGACCACGGACCCCCATTTCACAAGTTTTTGACCCAGTGTCTTTCATCCGATAGGATTTTTGCTTTTAGATGTTTTATTACAGAAAGTGTATGAAATCCATGATCAAAATAGTCATACATTCTGTCCTTGTGTTACTTATGGAGGGAATTATGGTGAAATTGACCCCCTGAAACCCCCTCAAGGACCCTTGGGGGTCCCCAGACTCCGCCTTGAAAACCACTGCACTAGCCTACAGCATGAGCTCTATGGTCCTCTTTACTTGACTTTCCCAAAGAACAAAAATGCATGAACTAATTGCAGTAGAATCACGTTTATTTGTCTATTTAAAAGACACGTTTCCTCCTATAATTTCCCACTCTTTATATGCGTCTCCATCAATATTGGTTATATTTGATAGCTTAATAGCTACATAGAGTAGAAGCTGATGCTACAATGATGATGAGTAATGAGGTGACATGGGTGAGCCCATGCTGACTCTGTACTTGTCCGTAGCACATAACAGTATGGATGTATCCAAATGATCAGCCTTTTGATCACAAGAACAATTTTGGTAGGGATGTTTTAGTTTTTCTGTAAGTTGGTAGGGCTGCACTCATTATCCCCATGCAAACCTACACCTATATGTCAGTATTTGTGTTTTAAATCTACTATCCTCTAAAAGGCTTTAAGAACAGCCCGTAACATCAAGAATTAACAACATGTAATGTCAATAACAACTACTGTAACACTGTGTGCAGGCCCTGAGGAGCTGCTGGGGCGCGGTGGAGCAGGTGAGGGGTTACTATGTCAACTGGAGGATGCTGAGGGATGTCAAGAGAAGACAGATGGCTTTTGACTATGCTGATGAGAGGCTACGGATCAATGCACTGAGGAAGAACACCATCCTACCCAAAGAGCTTCAGGTACAATGCAATATTTCTACTCAAAGCGCAACTTTTTGTCAGTGTTTCGTAGAACTGAGCTGTTCATTAAATTTCACCATAATCAAATCTTTTGTGATCATTATGGGAGATGATTCATGAAAACCAACTTCCAATGTGATTCCAAATTATTTCAAATACAAATAAACACTGAACATCTTTTGCAGGAGGTGGCAGATAAAGAAATTGCAGCATTACCAAGGGACAGCTGCCCTGTGAGAATACGCAACAGGTGTGTGATGACTTCCAGACCTCGGGGAGTGAAGCGGAGGTGGCGACTGAGCCGGATTGTCTTCCGTCACTTAGCTGACCACAACCAGATGTCTGGGATTCTGAGGGCAAGGTGGTGATTTATTGGACATTACAGTCGGATTGGATCATGAAAAAACAGGCTGTTTCTGTGGTTATTGTCAGAAGAGCAGGACATTAGCATTCTATACAGACTTGTTTTGGCCTTTTAGTGTCTGGAGTCTTTAGAAGTATTGACCATAATAAAAAAGTTCCACCACTACCCATAAAAGCCTGGAAGGTGTTATGTTAATAAGTGAATCCACTGAGATTACTACAACATATTTTCAGTATTTTGTATATGCTGAGGACATGCAGATATCCTTTCTGTAGATTATGTTTGTCCCAGTCAGTAAGTTGCTTTGTTTTCTTATGGCTCCTCTAAATAACAAAATACATAATATTTAAAGAGAAAATTATAATGTGACTCATCAGAGGAGCAAATGTCCATGTAACTTACTGTTCTCGGAAATGGAAGAATAAATATTGTTGTACATTATGAGCGATTGTCTTGGTTTATTGTATAATGTAGAATTTGATACAGAGACTAGCTATGTTTTGTAGTGTTATTAGAAAATAAATGTGGTCAAAGAAAACCATACTTCCCTCCAACATCAGAAGTTAGTTACCCTTTAAAATGTGGAGTGAGCAAGGAATCACCTAAAATTAAAGCTATGTGGCAAAGCCCGATGACTCAAATAATTTTATCAATTATATAATCAGAATAAAGCTGATTCTAATTCTGATATATGATATATATACTGAATTTAGAAAACGCAAATCAAGTTGAGTTGTTACCTATACTGGAGTCCCATACTTCCTAGAATACAGGATGGGGTTTTAATATTGAATTAAACCACTAACCTTGATGTAAAGAACATCTGATTTTAATATATGCATTCAATATATTTGATCATACTCTATATACATAATGTAAATAGAATATGAATTGCCATAAATGTGATGCCATAAAGTAATTGGCTAACGGCAGGAAAACTCTTCATCCATCCAAGTTATGTGTTGCTTAGTCTGAAAGGCATAACGAGTAATATAGTATGGCAATTAACTACATAAAAACATTTAGTGAGACAATTCATTTTAATTTGTATATTTTATGGATGCCAGCACTTTGGTCCAGTAGGTGGCGGTAGTGAGCTTATAGGCTGGCTTGCCGACCGCCATTAATCAAAAAGAAGAAGAAGAAGAAGAAGAAGAAGAAGAAGGAGGAGGAGCGACGTTATTCTGGGTGAAAGGAAAGTAACGTTACTGCAGACTGCGAGAGCACACAAACACATTTCTGAGCCTAGCTAACATAACTGATAAAGCCTAAATGGATCTAACCGAACAGGTAAACAGCATGTTTTTATTCAGTTAAGTATATATGCCGACAGGGCAGAACTAGGGTTCGTATGGTATCAGCTAGCCAAGGTGGCTAAATGTAGCTATAACATGTTAGCCAACGTTACATGATTCAACTAAAAGCAATGCTACGTTAGCTAACCAGCTAAGCTATCTTAGCTGGTTAAAAAGCAACCGGCAAAGAGGTGTCTGTTATTATTATCTGTACGCCAATTAATAAGTAATAAGAATGTACATTTTTAACCATAACTTACTTAAATGCGTACTTGCCAAAATAATAACAATGCCTAGTCATGTCTGGCGGCGGGTAGCTAGTTAGTTAGCAGTGAGCTAGCTTTGACTGGAGTTTACCAGAAAACATTCTAGCAACGTAAGGTCAATATCAATAACGTTAGTTAACGTCGAGGGTAATTATATATCACCAGGGCATCTAGATAAAAGCGGAGAGATTCACTGAGAGGCCAGCGTTAAGCTAATGTTTGACTGAATTGTATTCGGTGAGAGCCAAGAGCGCATCGAGGGCTCAATCTATGTCCCCATCCATCTGTATCACCCTCTAAGTTACTTTAGCATCCCTCATGTGTAGTGGTAATCCATCCTCTTCCAGTAAAATGATTTCACAAGGCAAAATAAACAATAACTATAACACTGTAATAATGTACTCTGATAGGTGCTATTGTGAATGGAGCTTGAGTGTACAATTTTGCATTTCCAGTTACACGGTGATTTGCATTAGATAAGACTCTAGGCCAAAAGCTGATAGTGTCACAAATGATTAATTAATACTCACCCGAGGCTAACCCAAACTGGGGTAATATAATTGATGTTTTGTTCTGACCAGTAACAAAAATCCCCTAAGTATTTTAGATACAATTAAGTGACATACAAGCAACCTTTGTGAAGCAAATGAAGCAAACTTGACCTATGAGGTGACGTGTTGTTCAACTAATGGAGAGACAAGTTCAGCTCTGGAATGTAGACCGGGGATAAAATGATCTGTTTGGGTTTTGACACATTATCTTAAAAAAACGTTCAGTCAAACTGTCTTTAAATGGTCTAATTCAGGGATGTGCAATTCTCAGTGGTCTAATTCTTTTCCCCAATACAGATCAACCAGTTGGAGGCAGATTTGCTGGAGCTGGGGTCGCTCCTGGAGAAGGCAGAGAGGAAAAGAGTGCAGGAGCTTCTGAAGCAAGAGCAGAAGAAGGTGGAGAAGGAGCTTGCAGCCAAACGACAACAGAAGGAGAAACAAGCTAGGAGAGATGCAGACCCATCTGCTGCCGCCAAAGCAGCGTACACGGTCAAGATCAACAACTATGGTATGGTGCCAGTGTTTAGTAAGACTGCCAGCCATTTGTGAGAAAGTACAAGATGTGTGCAAAAGCTGAAAAGCATATGAATATTGATCACACTCTTTCCTCTTCTATGCAGCATGGGACCAGTCAGAGAAATTTGTCAAAATCTACCTTACATTGAAGGATGTGCACAAAATTCCATCAGAAAATGTGGAGGTCAGCTTTACAGAAAGGTACGGTGATAATCAACATATATATACAGTATATTCATCATGTGCCACTAACCATACAGTTAATTGCATTCGCTCTTTTGCAGGTCATTTTCTGTGTTGGCAAAGGATCTTGGTGAGAAAAACCATCAGATGACAATTCTCAACCTGTTGTGTCCAATCGATGAAAAGGACAGCTATAAAAAGGTGAATAAAGCCTACCATCAGTTAAATGTATTTTGATAGAAAGTGGCATGATTGGAAGCAGGAAATGGGCCTGATTAAATAAAATATTTAATCCATAACACTGCATCTTAAATCAATTCCTGAAGCTTGATTGTTCTGTTACAACTCTTTACATCTTCGAACTATTATGTTTTTGAAGATTGTAAGGAGGGCTGTCCTTGACCAAAAAAAAGTCTTCCCGACTAACACTCATATGATTTTTGGCGACTAATTGATTAGTTGATTCAATCCACAGATCTGTTCTCCACAAAGAATCACACATCACAGCATGAAAAGAGCATTAAAAAATGACCAATCGACTGAAGAAATCTTAGTCGACTAAGACCAAAATGAGCAAATAGTTGACTAATCGACTAAGAGGGGACAGCCCTAATAGTTAGCATACACTATAACCAGTTTTGGTACCATTTTGTCTGGACCAGAAATGTGCAAAGGATGTTTTCTGTTGTGTATGTTTTATCTACATTAAGTAGTTTGTCCACCACAGGGCTCCAAAACAAACTTGCAGTACAAATCCTTGATTTACTACGTTGATTTTTCGTTAAGTACAGTCACTAAATATCTCTTACAGATCCAGCAACAACAAAGAAACATGGGCATCTAGTCCTCTTTCTTGCCAACTGCTTAATTCAGGCTCAGTGTTGACTTGCATTTTACCTTTTGTTCAGTCTGCTTTCTTCTGAGGGAAAATAGAGCAGCACTGTCTTGTTGGATTTTGGAAAAGGCCTGTAACCATATTTCCTCCCTTCAACAGATAAAAACAGACATGATCCTGGTCATGTGCAAGAAGCAGACCGCAAAGAAGTGGGACTGCTTAACAATGCTGGAAAAGCAGACTAAAGATAAAGAGTAAGTTCAAAGAAATAAGGAATATGGATTCATTTTAGTTCAAGTAATTTGCACAAAGCAGGGATTTTAAGTGGCATAAGGCCACTGCATGCTTCCAATGAATTAATTTGTACAAGGTGATTACCACCACCACTACTACTGATGCCAAAGTGTTGTCAGCGGCTAAAGACACATTGGCGTGAGCAGTCGTGTAAAACATACCATAATGACCATCATTTTCTAACTATTTGAAACATTGCCAGTGTACTCATACACATCTGGCCAATCACTCCAAACAGCACTCTGAGACATTGCAGTGCAGTACCACATCTGTGAGCCAGGTGTCACTGTACTGTATGTAATGCAGCCTGGCTGTATGCTACAGGGCGAGAATGAGAATCCCAGCTACTCCAATAAACACATACAAACTCTCATCCTGTTGTCCCTCAACAGTAAACCCGCTGTAGATGAGAATGCAGACCCCGGCGATGGCCTGATGACCATGCTGAAGAAGATATACTCCGAGGGAGACGACGAGATGAAGAGAACCATCAACAAAGCCTGGTCAGAGTCCCAAGAGAAGAAAGTTCGAGGAGGAGGAGGAGGAGGAGGAGGAGAAGACATGATGGACCTCTGAACTCGCTGCATGTCCACAGCAGGACCAAGTGAGAGCTGCCAGGGATGCACCTGACATGACTTGAATTTTAAATGTTTTGGTGTGAAGTCCAATATCTAAATCATATTTCCACAAAATCTATAAATTCAGTGTACAGCTCAAATAAAGTTTTGGGATTAATATCTAAGCCCTGGATGGCCTCATTTTGGCCCCGCTTTGAAATGCAGGCTACCGAAGTCCTGATAGTCACATAGGACATAACGCAGAAACCTTTCAATAAATTGCTCTGAAAATGCCTGTGCAAACATGGTGGTGTCCAGCAGGTGGCGACTTAAACACAGCTAGAAACCACAGCGTTTCATCATTTTTTTGTTTTGTAATGTCAGATTTAATGGGTTAAAGGACCACAATGCAGTTGTTTTTCTTGAGATTGATGTCTGTTAGTAATTCATAGTTTAAATTGGACCAGGTTAAATTAAGTATGTGAGACATATTCTGTAAAGTCACATCTTAATGTTGTTCCTGTGCAGCTAAACTGAGCTGAAGATGTTTCCAAGTGTACATTTGCCAAAGCCATGCTCCCATTCCTTTAATGAAGACGACCAGAGCGCTCTTCTGACTTCTTTTAACGTCTTCATATCGGCCTTTTATTTGTCATTCCATAAATAGCTCAAATGATAGCCGCGAAGACGGCACTGCTCACGCATCATTCCAGGGTAATAACTATCATTACTGCATATGGCTGTGTTTGACATTTAATGTATTTTACCCATTCCTGGTGCATCGTGTAATGCTCTAAAACACATTCTTTGTAATTCCATAATGTGACATTTTCATAGCAGTTTCTCACTATAATGTCTATTTACAGTAGCGCTGTTGGAAGTTGCCTATTTCTCTCCAGCATTTGTGAATATCTAAAATGTATGTTGATTATTTTTACTTTGGCTTTTGTTCTAGTCTTACATGTGTTGTTGCTCGCCCTCAGGTTGTTCGTCAAGTTCTCACAAATATAGATCTTGAACTGAGTCTGCCTTGCCTCTGTTTGTCTGCTGGTTTTGAGGTCAGAAAATTTCACTCAGTGTTTTAACAAACCACTGATTAGACTTGTCTGGCTCCACTATGCAGGCTGTCATCATGTCTTGAAGAGTTACATTTTTGTGTAGTCATAATTTAGATATGCCTTCACAGAGGTCCGCCTGCTCACAGGAAAAAAAAAATGGTATTTTATTTCTAGACGGTGAATTTAAACTTCATCTAAACCCTTTTTTTTAAAGGGTACTGCGTAGTATATGGTCACCTAGATACAGTAGAGCTTTTAATGGCTCATGGCCTGCCTTACTTTTACAGTCACAGCGCAACGTAGACTAGTGAATAAAGGGAGTTTTAAATAATTTACACAAAGTTCTGCAGTGCATGATCTTCCGAGCTGCACCACCAGGTGGCAGTTGAGTAGTTCACATGTTTTTTTTGGGGGATTTCACACATACAAACACAGACAGGGGAAATCTAACCGAGGATTTTTTGAAGATTTGTGCTTTTATTTTGTAGGATTCTGCAGAAAAACAGACTAACTTGCTCTGCCTGCAGTTTTGCTAAATTAATCATAGGACTCATTTGTGAGTCATAATTATTTAGGACCTACTACAGATGGGGGGCATATTATGACCCCTTGTAATATTTCTTGGTAGTATGGCTGCACGACTGCTCGGAATATGTTGTGCAATTTCTATATTAGACATGTTTGATTAAAGCTGCAGTGGGTAGAATTGGAGCAAATATGACTAAAAAAGTTATTTTTATAATATAATTACAACGGTCACTATATCCTGACAGTAGTGCATGAGACAGGTAATCTGAAAAAAATCATTTGCCTCTGTGTCCTCCAGTGCTCCTAATGGCATCTGCAAAATTTCACAGACTGGAGGAAAACAACCAATCAGAGCCGAGCTGGAGCCTGCCGTCTCTGAGCAGCTGTCAATCACTCACAAACTCTGATAAAACCGTCAAACTCAGCAGCGCTGATCAAATATTAATCAATATTCTGTTACTGTAATGTCTAGTATCTCGCCTCAAATGTTTTCAGAAACATCTTGTAGTGTACTGTTTAGCTGTAAAATTAGAAAGTTTGTGACACGGCAGCCACGTTGACATCAGTTGAGGAAATACCAAGCACCGCCCACCAGCCGGAGAACAGCCAATAGGAACGCTCGATAGGAACGCTCTCTCTCTCTCTGAAATGACCTGTGATTGGCCAAAGTCTCCTGTTACGGGCTAGATTTTTTAAAGCCTGAAAACAGAGCCATGAGGAGGTGCAGAAGTCTAGTTTTCTCTCAGAACACTTGAATTACAATATCCTGAAAGGTAATTATGGATTTTTTTGCCCAATGATGCCAAAAACATTCTGCCTACTGCCACTTTAACACAATCTCCCTTAAATAATGAAAGACCACAGCATTAGAATAGAAAATGTCTTCAGAGGGGTCGTCACGTTCTGCATAATCACATCAGTGCCATTCAATAAAGTGAGTGTGTAGATCAAACATGACCATCATTGGAAACCCCCCCCCCCTGTGATCTGCTCGGGTTACAGCGTGTCATTGTCTTCACAGCAGCTCTGTGACACACGAGCTACATCATAAAACCGACTCTTTTCACCTGAGCTTCATATTTTTTTTTACTTACATTCCAGATAATATATGTTTTCTTTATCATTGAGATTTTGTCTGAACAAATCGTCTGGACTTTCTCCACCGGTGCACCACCTCCCCCCCCGCCCCGCCCCCTGCTCCGTGACGTCACTGCTCGCCTATTTAAAGCCTGGGAGCGCCGTGCCTAGACACGCCAGATGGATTCAGTCGGACCGAGCGGACGCACCATTACGCACCAGACCGACTCCTGAGAGAAAAGAAGCGATAGAGGGGATTTAAATATACGCACGAACTGATTATTTATACCACCCCTTGCTACATGGATACCGGCTGTTTCACCGCGGCGCAGCGCATTTCGTGCCACGCCATGAATGCGGATTTATTCAAGCCCGCTCCGGAGCGCGGACCCCCCCAACAGTCCTCAGCCCCGGTGAAAACCAGCAGGAGTAAATCCGAACAAATCAAACCGGAGCTGGCCCAAGTGGTGACGGACTCCAAAACGGGGAGATCCTACAGTAAAGGGAAGCTTTTGGGAAAGGTACGGAGATTTTTTGAATGTTAAACATGTGCTTGTCTCGCTTCACCACAGGGATCTTTTTTTTTTCTCTGAGGCGAAAGATGTGTCTAGAATAATCAACGCATCGCTGTTTCAGGTCGATACGGAAGCAGTCTGGGGTTTTAAAATTCATTATGAGCCATTTTCCAGGTGTGACACTAATGCGGGAATGGGGAAAAATGACCTCGTGGTGGATGTGGTGGCCAATCTCTCCCTGCTGTGCGCGTCATTGCTGAGTGAATCAGGCGCAAGGTGTGCCCAGATTGGCAACACCTTATAAAACCAAAAGATTATTACTCACAAGAATCCTCGGATTTGAATGACCCCCTCAACCCGATAATATATATATATAATATATGCCATGACTCCTCTCCTTAACATCCCCACTGTAATGATTCTTGACACCTTATGTGCGATGTATGAATGGAGCGACTGTGCCAACATGTTGCTCGTCATCGATACGCTGCGTCGGGCTCCCAGCCAAAAGGCTTTTTTTTTTTTTCTCTCTCCCCTCCGCTGCCTGCCGCAGAGCTGGAAACGTCTTCGTCAATTTCACGGTTAATGAATGCAGCAGCCCTGTCTGCCTCAACCCCTCATGTCCTCAAGCCCTCAAGCATATTGATTTGCATCTAGAAATGTGAATAAACATCAGTAAACATGATAGTATTAGACGCATATGAGAGCATCCAAGGTGACAAAAGATGCTTGCCAACTGATTACCATGATTCAAAATTGATGCATGTGAATAAATGTAATGCTGTATTGGTTTATTTCCTCTCTAAATGATTACCTTTTTGCCTCTCAGTAGTGGCTAAATCATTGAAACGTTTTGATTGCTGTACGGCTATTGATCCTCGGATCAAAGACTTGCCATTGAGGCAGATAATTTATGGCCATTGCAGGTTTTTAACCTGCTGCTTTCTTAACCGACCACTTTGTTTTTTTTCCCCCTATAAGGGTGGCTTTGCTCGATGCTACGAGATGACAGACCTCTCCAGCAACAAAATGTATGCCGTGAAGGTGATCCCACAGAGCAGGGTGTCCAAACCGCACCAAAGGGACAAGGTACGTGATCGAGCTTGTTTTATGTCTCGTGGAGAGGCCCGTTCGTGCATAACCTGAATTCAACATGTATTGGGATTGAAATATGCTCACAAACTGTTAAACATTTTTTTAACAGATCACGAATGAGATCGAGCTCCACAAAACCCTGTCGCACAAGCATGTGGTGAAATTCTCCCATCACTTCGAAGACCAAGAGAACATCTACATATTCCTCGAGCTCTGCAGTCGGAAGGTGAGACTTCAGAAACGTCTAGAACGGTCTGCACCGCTTGTGTGTGTTTTGCTTGCAGCCTAATCATTATTGATGAAGAGTCCCAGGCACCCACCTGAATTACAGCTACTTCTATGCTACTGCGGCTGTGTGTGTGTCTGTGTGATGTATATACAGTCCCGCTGATGGATGCGAGGTTGACAGTTCACTCATTGCTCTGTCCCCACAGTCCCTAGCACACATTTGGAAGGCGAGACACACGCTCACGGAGCCAGAAGTGCGGTATTACCTCCGACAGATCATATCGGGCCTCAAGTACATCCACAGCCGAGGGATCCTGCACCGAGATCTCAAACTAGGTATGTAAACCGCAAACTAGTTCTGTGAAACATTGTGTACGCACATGACAAGCATCCCAGGAATCCGCTGTGACTTTAGGGCAGGCACACATGTTATGTGTGGAATGCTGACTGGACAGATGTTTTTGTCTCTTTTTCAGGCAACTTCTTTGTCAACGAGAACATGGAGCTGCGGCTGGGAGACTTCGGCCTCGCTGCCAAGCTAGAGACAGTCGAGCAGAGGAAAAAGTAAGAGTTTTTAATGATTTTACTACTATTTTTAGATACTTTAGTATTTCTCTAGTAGAGGGTTGAAGAGCGACTGATAACGTTTTTTGGGAAAGATTTATACCCTTATTTGACTGTGGCTACTGTACCCAAACACAACATCAAAGAACCCGAACCGTACAGTCTTAGCCATTTTCTAGGCTTTCATAATGCACATTGATCTAAAACCACTACGTAAATCACCGAGCACATTTCCTCCTCCCACTACTTTCCCCTTCAGCAAGTACCTAACTAAACCGGTTTTCAAGTGGCAGTTGAATGTAGCGCTCAGAGCAGAGTTTCAATACCAGTTTGACACCTTCCTGTGGAATATCAGAGTGCGTCAGAAAAAAAAAAAAGTGTAAAAAAAAGAAAATATGTTTCAACCACGACTTCCTCGTCTGGATGATGCATCTACAGAACAGAAAGTACTTTGAGGTATTCAATCTTTCCTGTACTTTGTTTTTCTCAGAACGATCTGCGGGACTCCCAACTACTTGGCCCCCGAGGTGCTCAACAGACAGGGCCACGGCACGGAGTCTGACGTCTGGTCCCTCGGCTGTGTCATGTGAGTTATTTTCTCAGTCATGTGTAAAATAACATTTGTGTATTTTTGGAGGAACAGGTTTTTTTTTTTTTTTTTTTTTTTTTTTTTTATATATCTTGGCTTCATCTCAGTCGGAGTTGGAATGAGGACACAACCACTAAGATTGTTTTCAGTCTGAATCATTGACCAATGGTTTATCCCATTTTCAGGTACACACTGATGTGCGGCAACCCTCCTTTTGAGACTCTTGACCTCAAGGAGACCTACAAGTGTATAAAGGAAGTTCGGTACAACTTGCCATCCTCGCTTTCCCCCCCTGCGCAGAAACTCATCTCAGCTATCCTGCAGAAAAACCCCAGCGACCGACTCGCACTGGATCAAATCCTCAATCACGAATTCTTCACCAAAGTAAGCACAAGTCGTGATAATTTAAGTCCGTTTAAAGAAACGATGATGGGATTTGATGTTTTTGATCCATTTATTAGCTAAAGATCATAATGTCCTTTTTAGAGATGCAACGATTAATCAATTAGTTGTTAACTATTAAATTATTATACCAACTATTTTGATAATCGATTAATCGGTTTCAGTCATTTTTTTTTAAGAAAAAAAAAGTCTAAATTCTCTGATTCCAGCTTCTTAAATGTGAATATTTTCTGTTTTCTTAACTCCTCTATGACAGTAAACTGAATATTTGAGTTGTGGACAAAACATTTGAGGACATCATCTTGGGTTTTTGAAAACAGTTTCTGACATTTTATAGACCAAACAACTAATAGATTAATCGAGAAAATAATCGACAGATTAATCAACAATGAAAATAAACGTTAGTTGCAGCCCTAATGTCTTTTTTTTGGGAGTGGGGACAATGTTGCTTGAGACTAGAACAGAATATCACATGTCAGTGCTTGACGCATCATCATCATGTTGTCCCTCTGAACATCCTCCTCACCCTTTCTTCCTTTCTTCTTTTCTCTAGGGTTTCACCCCCGATAAGCTTCCCCCCAGCAGCTGTGTGATGGTGCCAGAGCTGCACCCCCCCAGCCCTGCCAAGAAATTCTTCACTAAAATGGCAAAGAGCTTCTTTGGCAAGAAGAAAGGAAAAGGTAAGCAGCAGTCAAGTGACTGATTCAATAGAAAACTACGTTGTCTCTTTCGTCAGACATCTGTTAATTACATATTTGTCCCCGCCCAAATGTAATCATGACGCGGTACCTGTCCTCTTGTTGTTCTGGTTTTGTATCACGAGGACTGACGTTTAAACCGAAGATGGTATTCAGTTCTGGGCGTCTTTCAAGCATGTCCAAGAAGTGCAGTTACGTTAAACGCTCCTGCGGTTAAAACATTATTTGTTGTGACTACAATGCGAGAATCTTGTGTTTGCAGTGGAGAAGATTCCATGCGAGGAAAAGGACGACAAAGACATTTCCAAGCTGGTGTCCGGCATCGTTAAATGTTCCATCAACAGGCAGATCAGCTACAAGACAGTGGGACCCAATGAGGTACATATCTAATCTTCCTTTTTTTTTTTGTTTGTCCTATGGCTGCAAGAAAAAAAAAAAATGTCGGCTGTGTTTACTTAAAAACAGAAATGGTGTAGGTTCAGGTGCTAATGAGGTAATAAAGTCCCACAAGTAGGAGAGTACATATTGTATACACTGTTTGAAATAAGCTTAACACATTAGCAGTGTGTTCAGTTAATTTAAACAGTAAAGCTATCATTTAATTGAATAATTATGAGGGAGAGTTTTCCCCCTCAGAATAGCATCACAAATATCAGCTTAGACTGACTGAATATGAGGCAGCAATATTATTTGAACAATGAATTATTATGCTTTTAAGTATAGCCTACACAAAGGAGAAGTCTTTCTAGAAGTTTGTTTTTCTGGCTATATAGCTTTGTTTCTTCGCTGTGTGTAAAAGATTCCGTTTTGTCCCAGAAGTCCTTAAATTAGACTTATTGCGACAAGTTTCTTTTTTCTAGTATCTGAGAAAACTGTTACTGCACCCTTCCCCTTTTTCTCTGTACTACATCAAATGAATCCTATCGCTGACTATCTTGTATTCATTTAAAAAAAAAAAAAAAAAAAGATTCAGAACAAGAGCTGAGAATAAATGCCACAACATCAGGAAGCTCAGTTGGCCAATCCCCTGTCAGATGGGCCTAGTTGCTATTTATAGAGCCCAATAGGACATTGTTTGCTCTTTGGTGTGAATGTTTCTTTGTCAGCTTGATGATGGGCCTGTGCTGAGAAAACAGGCTCTAGTCAAGAAGCGTAGGCCGACTACACAAAATCAAACGTACCTTGTTCACACCTATCAACTTATTTATTAACACATTCAAAGCGAGTGTGCGAGCATTAATAGAACGCGTTCACAGAGTGTCTCGTGTGGTATTTGTTAACTCCGTGGTTACCTTTTTTTTTTCATTTTGTTTCCGTCCTCTGCTCATACTGTCACTTGTTTGTTTTTCTTGTCACGAATGTGTGTTAAATCGTATCTTTTTTTTGTTGCTGCTCAGGTGCCCTCTCCCATCGGTCCGGTGGTCAGCTCCGTGCCTCTGGAGCCGACTCCTGCTGAGGAGGAATCCAGGAAGTCAATCTCTCGCTCCTTCAAGGGCACCACGGCCAGCAGCTCTGAACGTAAGCCCCAATGCTGTTCTTTGAGTGCATATATATATATATATATATATATATATATATATATATATACATTTAATTTTTAATTCCTTTAGTCTTTTTCTGACCCGCGTTTAATTCTTGTTTTCTCTCCAGCGTGCGAGGACATCCTGACCCCCGCAGCTGTGTCTGAATCGGCCGTAAAAGTTCTCAACGGCTGCCTGGCTACCATGCCTGCAGGTAAGACTTGACCTTCAACATTATAATAATATCATCACAGATCAATGTTGTATCTAACCACAAGACCATAAACGGAAATGCTGAGTAGCATCTTTGCATCTGAGATTGGGCTACAGAGCACCAAAACGGCACGCCAAAACAAATGCTGCTGCCTTCAACATGAATCATCTCTTACTTTCTGTTAAATTAAATACAAATGATGCAGAATCATTCAAGTTTAATCAACCAGATCCTTTCTGCGCCTCAGCCATTTCTTCACATCCTCTGAATATCTGCTGACTCATGTAGCCTAGAGCACCTTTTAAGCTTTCATAACATTTGTAGCATTTTTTTTTTTTTTTTTTTTTTATTGTAAAATGCTGACTTATAGACTTTGGGAATACAAACATAACTTCTAGTGTCCTCCATTTACTCAGGATTGATTTTAATATGCTGTGAAATTGTTCCACAGTCACTAACATGTTTTATCTCTTATCTCTGCAGCCACTAGAAACCCGCCCTGTTTGTCCAGGCCCCAGTCCTTCCTGTGGGTCACTAAATGGGTCGACTACTCAAACAAATATGGTTTTGGCTACCAGCTCTCTAACCAAAGCATCGGCGTGCTCTTCAATGAGGGAACACGGCTCAGTCTTTGTGACCAACGCAAGTAAGCACCAGAAGAGCAACAATATTCACTTAAAGGTGTCATGTAAACATTTACATTGTGCTTAGAACTTTTTGACTAGACTCCACCAAGTAACTCGACATTTTATGATGGGGACTTTAATTTCAAATTTGGTCTCCAATCAAACAGTAAGACTTTAACTTATGTATTTTTTTTGTCTTTCCCTCCAACCAGGACAGTCCACTACTGCTTCCCCAACAACAAACACTTCACTTTTGCTGCCGACTCTCTACCCGAGCAGCTTCGCAACCAGAAACAAATCGTAGAGCTCATGGCCAACTACATGGAGCAGAACCTTATGGAGGTATGAGCAAAGCAAAGCGGTTCGTTTTTAGCAGTTAGAAAATGATTTAGCGGGACATCCTGTGATCTAAACTTCATTTTGTCTGTCCTCTTCAGGGTGGAGATCTGCATTGTGAGGATCAAGTATCAGGTTGTCCTCCTCTACTGCTCCAGTGGGTGAAGACTGACCACGCTCTTCTCATGCTCTTCAACAATGGCACTCTACAGGTTCGAAAAAGCTCATTGATTATATATATTTAGAGTCCTGTATACCTTTTTTTTTTCTTTTTTTTTTTTTAAATTAAAAATACAACAAGTAGTGCAGCACTGCGAACCAAGTTACAAGAAAAGCCACTTTGGTATATACACTTGTATTGGATTATGGACCTCTTCTTACATCGATGCTCTGTTTTGAACCCTTCCAGGTGAACTTCTACGCAGACCACACCAAGATCATCCTGTGCAAGTCATCCGACGACTCCTACCTGCTCACCTACATTAGCCGGGAGCGCGTCTCATGCACGTACCTCCTCAGCATGCTTAACGAGATGGGCTGCACCTCCGAACTGAGACACCGACTGCGATACGTGGTCCAGCTGCTCCAACATCAAGCCGATGCCTGAGAGCGCCGCTCAGTGCCTCCCAGGCTGCCCGATTTGGCAGATGCCTTAGAGGCGACCTGACTGGTTAACACCTCTTCTTAGGCAGCCTGACTGGTTGATATAATTTCTCAAGGCGATTGCCGGGACAAACTGACGGACGTAAAGCTGCTCAGAGGTGTTGAGCAAATATTCTTGTCTGAACTGGTGCTTAGGCAGCTGTCGATCAGATTGTTTGACCTTGATGAACATCAAGCAGTCAGGAAGCTCTGCCTCAAGGGTTTGTGCCTGTCCAGCTTCTGCCTCAAAGGTATCCACCTGGAAGGTATTGATACCTGAAATAAGAGACTCCTACCTGGCCTGAAATGATGGATCCCTCACAGGCAGATGCCTAAATGAACTCCCAATTACCTTCCTCACTCACTCAAAACCACTGCTTCTAGGCTGGATCGTTCAAAAGCCACCAACCAGCTTCCACTGATGGCCGATAATACAGGCATGGTTTCTCAAAGGTATCTAAACACTAAAATGTATTTGCTTGCAACGGAACAAGGATGATCTTGCAGCTGGAATTCACTTTTAGGCTCTGTTTTCCTAAAGTGTTTTAGCAGCAAGGTCATTTATGCCGTTGACTCGCACTGGAATTGTCATCTTGCAGCCGAGATGCTTTGGGAAGAACTGTGGTTTGATTGGAGAGAGAGAGAGAGAGACCCTCCTACCCTCGGTTGGGTTTCTGGCCTGTTTGGACTATGGTGCACACATTCATTTTTTTGTTTCTCGTTTTTAAAAAAAGAAAAAATTGAGCCAACTTATAGGATCACACTACGATCTTGACCTCACATGCACAAATAACATTCCTGGCCTTATTTGATGATGGTGATGCTAAGATTCGGAGAAGGTTATTGCTTCTTCTGATCCCAACATTGCTTTTGTCTTCCTTTTTTTTGTTGTTAGAACAAATTTCACTGATGTGGTACACGGCATACTAAAGGGGCTATGGGAGCAACACAATATTGCACCTTTTTCTTTTGTAAATTCATCTGGAAAGCGAAACCTTTTACTACCACTCGTTATGCTTTTTTATTTGTTTTTAACTAGATACCAAAAGGCATTTTCTTTGTTGGTTTTTAAAATGATTCAGTTTTAAATTCACAATGCAGTAGGTGAGTGTGTGTGTGTGTGTGCCACACGTGCTGGTAAACAAAACTGTTGGTTGGAAAATGAGGGTGGGGAGGGGGGATAAAAGTGCCTTTCTGAGGGATGTCTGTATAGTGCAATAACAACCCTTTGTGAATGTCAAGCTGGATACAAACAAGAATCGAGAGATGGGTTTTACAAGTGGGATTTACTTTTGTACTGTGAGCAAAGTTTAGAAGTCCAATAGCACTACACTCTCACTACCTGGTATAAGCTTTTAGAACAACTGGCATCATAAGTATATATCCCAGTAATATCTACTATGGAAAAAAGAAAACATTGTACTTTGTTGTACTGTACTGTAATCCTTATCGGTTTACATTGCTTTCTCGACCCAGAGTTGTATCCTAAAAACTGTGACCTGGAATGCAAGTATTACGTACATGTGTTTTCAAAAAACCCAACATTGTGAAAGCCATCTGCCAATTCAGAAGAGTCTTTATTTTTTTGGCACATAATGTCCTGTTTATTTATTTTTTATTTATACATGTTTTTTTTATTTATTGTTGTGTAAATGTTACGGTCTTGACACAAGGAAATGTTCAACTCCGATCACCTTTTGTATGTAACATATTTGGGGGGAAATGGGACAAAAATAAAGTTTATTGAAAATGAACTTATTTTGCATTCATTGTTGCTCATTAGAACATGTTGCATTTTCTGCTGTAGTTTAGATTATTATTATTTTTTTTTTTTTCAAAATTGGCATCTTGCCTTTACCAGATTGATTGTGATTGCAGCATGCACACCAAACACTGTATCGTGCCATCTCTTGGTACATAGTTGGTGCATAATTTCCCTGTTGAAACAAACTAAAACTTAGCGTTGTCATTCACATCTACTGTAAGAAGTCTGTTTTTCTTTTCTTACATCTCAGACAAAATATTAAATCCACTTTTTATCCTATTTGGTCAATTTTTTTTTTTTTTTTAATTAACATAATCAAATTTGTCAGTGGTATATGCCTCCCCAGTGGCTTACACTCAGTGGTGTAGTGTAGGGTATGCGCAGGTATACTGGGTATATCCACCTCTTTTTTTTGGCGGTTTACAGTATACCCACCTATCAGCCAAACATCCATTAGAATATATAGGAGAGTATACCCACTTCCTCCTCGGTAACCTACCTATCTACCTAGTAGTACGCCCATCTCATCAACGACCACTACACCACTGTTTACACTCATGCCAGATGTACTTGACTCTTTGTGTATAAGTGTGTGTTTGAGCCTCTGGCAGTGACTGTAAAGCTCTACAGCCATGCTTAAAGTTAGAGACTTGAACACTATGCAGATGATATTCTTTTGTTTTTAGACAGCTGCCATGATATGCCCCTAGTTCTCATTGCTGAAATCAAACCAGTTAAAATAAATATCCTCCGCTGACTTCAGTATCCTCTACTATTCTATGGATGTCTTAGTAAGTAGCTTGACCCTTAACTGCAATGAAAGGAAGTCTACTACATCTACTCAACATAGTAGGAAGCATAGGAAAGAAGTTCGAGAAGTGACGGTGGCATCTCACAAGGGCATCCTTGGTATGCCTAATAAAGTCTTGTAATTGGTCATGCCAGGAGCGTTCAGTCTGGGGACTCCTGGATCTGTTTCTGCTCTTCTTGTGGAGCTTGTTGAGTGAATGTAAGCACAACGTCACTGAGAAAGCCAGAAACATTTCTGTGGTTTATCATACCACTGTAGCCGACAACAATGCACTCTGCTAGCCCCCTCACAATTAATACATACGTTAGGGAAGACTGGCAGGAAATCGGAACACTGTTTAGTGCAATGGATTGAGGTATACTGTGGTTGTGAAACGGGCAAAGTTAAAAACTGAAATTAAAATGTCTGCACACCCCAATTTTGTATCAGGTGATGAAGATGTATCATCAAACTGTTGTAGATGTGGGTGCCCCAGTAGCTCAGTTGGTAGAGCGGGCGCCCATATAATAAGGCTGAGTCCTAACCGCTGCGGCCCGGGATCGAATCCGACCTCTCCCCCTTTCTAGACTATCCACTGTCCTATAAATAAAGGTTTGAAAATGCAAAAAAAATAATCTTTAAAAAAAAAAAAAATGTTGTAGCTGTAAACATCTGGTGTGTGCTACGGGCATCAGATAACAAGCATAAAATGACACCACACAGCACTGTTCTGCTCTATACAAATCTTCGGTGTCTATGCTAAAGGATTTCGCCATTTCCATGTCTGAAAAATGTGAAATGCGTCATGTTTCATGTGACACACCTTCTTAACAGGGAGGAGCTTCTAAACATGACATTTTTCTTGTTGCCCTGAAGCCCTCAGCAGTATCACTGACACCCATGTCAGTTCCTCATCAAAGCATCTATACACTGTCCAGAATAACTTCATTAACTAAACAGTGTATGCATTCCGAAGCATATGAATTCCTCCTCACAGCTCTCATAAAGACATGAAAAATGAAGATGTCTAAATAAATGTGCGACCCAGTACAGCAGCTCAATGCAGTGTCAGTACAGCCCAGTGCGATTTCATTTAGTAAACAGTGTTACAGGAACCAAAAACATGCCAAAATCTCTATATTCTTACTACAGTAATATAATGTTATATATATACTTCATTAATTTAGGTAGGAAACTGGCACACAGGGTCACAGCATCATCATATTTAATAGATTAGCCGATAAAAATGTACGGCAGTAACGTTAGATTAGTTTTAACAAAACAACTATTTCAAGACATTCAAGGTATTAAATGTAATTTGTTCAAAAAAGCATGGAAGCAGACAATTATTCCAAAATACAAATTTCATTCTAACATGTAATCAAAACTGTGTCTAGCTTCAATGGTGCACATTTGCTGCCTTTTATTGAAAAATGCACAGAGAAAATGAAAAATCTGGGGACAAGGTGTTTTTTTGTCATCTGTCTAAATCTGCATACAGTATCACAAGACAGGCTCTATCGTCAGATCAGGAGAAAATAGTTAAGTGTGACGTCAATAGGAGTCACGCATCACTGTTTCAAACTTGTCAAACTAGTTTTTTTATCTGTCCAAGAAAGGGACACATTCTGTTCTCGGTAATAGTTTCCATAGATATGAATACCTTGAAAAGGCAAATGCAGTTTTTCATTACAAGCCAGAAGAACTTTCTTTCATTGGATTTATTAGCAGGCAGAATTCTGGGGGAGTGAGAAGGTTGAAATAGAAAAGAAATAAGAAAAAAAGCAAGTATAACACATGGAATTCCGATATATAGATATTAGGGCTGTCAATCGATTAAAATGTTTGATCGCGATTAATCGCATGATTGTCCATGATTAATCACGATTAATCGCACGTTTTTTTTTAATCTTTTCTAAATGTACCTTAAAGGGAGATTTTTCAAGTATTTAATACTCTTATCAACATGGGAGTGGGCAAATATGCTTGC
Organism: Sebastolobus alascanus; assembly: GCA_916701645.2. Taxonomy (NCBI): domain Eukaryota; kingdom Metazoa; phylum Chordata; class Actinopteri; order Perciformes; family Sebastidae; genus Sebastolobus; species Sebastolobus alascanus. Next base: position 144,250 of record CAKAOJ020000408.1, read on the forward strand.
TTTATGCAAATGTATGTATATATTTATTATTGGAAATCAATTGACTACACAAAACAATGATAAATATTGTCCAGAAACCCTCACAGGTACTGCATTTAGCATAAGAAATATGCTCAAATCATAACATGGCAAACTCAAGCTCAACAGACAACAACAGCTGTCAGTGTGTCAGTGTGCTGACTTGACTATGACTTGCCCAAAACTGCGTGTGATTATCATAAAGTGGACATGTCTTTAAAGGGGAGACTCGTGGGTACCTATAGAACCCATTTTCATTCACATATCTTGAGGTCAGAATTCAAGGGACCCCTTTGAAAATGGCCATGACAGTTTTTCCTCGCCAAAATTTAGCGCAAGTTTGGACCGTTATTTAACCTCCTTCCCGACAAGCTAGTATGACATGGTTGGTACCAATGGATTTCTTGGGTTTTCTAGTTTCATAGGATGCCAGTATCTTCTCTCTAGCTTTAACACTGATTGCTGTTTTGCATCTGGACACAAATGCACAAAAATCACACAAACAAACAAACAAACAAACACACATACGGCCTGGCTCTCTGCCACACTCTCAGCTGATGTAATGATGCAGCAGCGCTCTTTCTAACCATGAACACATCAGTCAGAGAGGCATTGCAGCCTTGTTAGAGGGTCGTTTTGCATTGTGCACGTGTGTTTCTGTGTATAAAAAAGAAAACTCACATGGCAGCTATACTCTATGAAAGTCCTTACAGACAAAAAAAAGAGAGAGAGAGCGAAGTGTCGTCAAACTTCCCTCCTGATTGCACGCTGGAAACTGGAACTGCAGCGAGAGATCACATGGCTCCTCTGCTGTTGCTCTGAGGCCAAAATGTGCTGATTTCACATCTTTAATTGCAGCGTGAGACGTTCACTTCACTCCACTCAGCCACTTACCTCAGAGGTGTAAATGAGAATCTTTACTGTCAAATTCTTTCGGGATTCTATACTATTATACCCCACAGTATGACTGTTTTGAATTTAGCAATATGCTTACACAAATGAGCAAAGATATGTCATTATCAATTAAAGATTATGTTGACGTCACGTCACAGAGAGTCGAGCAGATATAGAAAGAGATGTGTCTTGTGATGATGTGTGCCCATGTTAGAAAGAGAGATAGGGAGGAAAATTTCAGTGTTAATGCAGACAGAAATGAACTGTTATCTCTTCCTAAGTTACTGATGCTATCTGCTCACACTGGCAGCTACAGATGGAGGAGGGAGGCGTGCTGTATTCTGAGTATATTCACAGGTCTGCCTCATTATCTTCTTTTTAACTTTGCACTGCTGGTCCTCAGAACTGCAGTCCTCAGTATGTGGTCCACCTATTAAGTGAGTATATTATCACGACTCACGACTATCAGGGAATTATCCTTTAGACCGTACGAATGTGCGCACATCCGCTGACGTCACCGCACTAACTATTGTTACATGTAAAAATAGTTTTAAAGGATTAATAAGCTGTGACATAAATATCCCCTTTTTTCTTCTCCCTTTTTCACTGACTGATGTAATGCATTAGCAACGCAACTCATGTTCAGTTCATAAAAGCTCTTATTTGTTGCCTTTTCCAAGAAAAATCCACAGATTGGCAGGAAGCAATGCGTTTCATGCTTCCAGCAACAACAGCAGCTTGTTTGGCATAAACAGAAGATCTCAGTAGCAGCATGGAGAGGAGCCGGCAGAAAAAACAATGCCATAAAAACTTAATTGACACAGATTCAAACACACAATATGATGTCTCTGAATGTAGTTTCTGGAAAATGCAGGGCAGAATGAAAGTTTGACGCCAAAAATATCATGAGAATCTTTTATTATTAAAGTTGACATTAATACTGTTTATTTGAATTGTGCTTTTCTAAAGCACAGTGTATGAAGACAAAACAAAAAGATACTGAAAAACACAATCTGATTGGTTCATAGCCGTGATTTAATACCCACATACTACTGCTATGACGAACGTTCAGTATCACGCCAACGCAAAACAGTTTACAAATACAAAGTACCAAAACCCGCTACAAAATGAAAACATTTAAGGTTAATTTATATGGAGGAGTGGATTGAGCAGTGCCCATCTCCAGAAAAAAATCCACCTGCTAAACAACATGCAGCGCTACGTAAAGAGGAGATTCAACAAGGCTGCCCAGAATATGCCATCAAGCAGGAACGCAGCAGAAATACACTAATAATACACTAAGCACTGCCTCCGCAGCACCACGATTCAAAAACTATCTGATGCCGATCTTGACACGAGAGATTGTGGCCGTAACTGGATTAGCAACCGAAACTCGGGGACCGTAGGAAGTGGAGCAACACACCTCCACCAACAAAAAAAAGGCAAGCCTAGTACAAGCACTTATAAAAATCATCCTACTGACGCTGGACAGTGTTTCAGTGGTTGAACAATAAATGTCAACATACAAATAATGTAAATAAAGAGCCAAATAATGAAATCAATATAACGCTTGCCTGAAAAAAGAAATAGGCTAGCTGCTAGTGCAACGTATTCTCATACAACAGCTCGTATGATATCTTACGAAAAAGTTATTCCTCCTTCGTTCGCTTTCCTACGAATGTCCAGCAACACGTGTCAATTTCCGCTCGTTACATGCACACAGTCTTCACAGGAAACAACTTCCTTAGGTTTAGGCAATAAAACTACTTAGCTAGGCTTTGGAAAAGATCGAATTAGTTAGGTTTAATAATAATAATATATTCAATTTATATAGCGCTTTTCCAAAGCTCAAAGACGCTTAGGCAACAACACTACTAAATTAGGTTTAGGAAAAGATTGTGGCTTGGCATAAAACAACTCGTTAACTTCTGGTTTCACAGAGGACAGGAACGACAGTCTGCTGGGCAAAAGTCCGGTATTTTTTGACCCAGTCATCCGCCCCGACCTCCTCCCTATGCACCATTCGCCGCTCTTTATATTTCCTGGTTCACAATTATGTGAATTACACACAAATTGATTTTGTGGGATATATACAAATTATAGTGCATTACTTTTCGTAGGTATAGCTACGAACGGTGTATGAGAACAGCCTGGCTAGTGTAGCCTACGTTCCATAGCAACCACCGTGTTAGCAACCGCCTCTGTATGTGCAGACAGGAGGGCCTATTTTATAGTGAACATTATTATTTATTAAGAAAAAAATTGATTTTATGCTGCCATACTTGATGACCGTTTTATAAAAGCAATAGCTCACCTCACACAGATATGTGGTGATTATATCACAGCTTATATTACATCGCGTCAGGCCAAACAACGGCTCTTAGCTGTGATATAATCACAACATATCATGGCCTGTTGTGAGTTATTGCTTAAATATACTGCATCACCTCCTGAGCCGAAGTTCTTTAGATACTGTGCAGCAATGTCAGCATTAAATCATTTTCTCAACAGTATACCTACTATATCTGTATGGCAATATGCCAACTCACTTCAGCAATATGATTGCTTTCTCAGCACCTTCTTTCTTTCTTTCTTTCTTTCTTTCTTTCTTTCTTTCTTTCTTTCTTTCTTTCTTTCTTTCTTTCTTTCTTTCTTTCACTTTTACTCTGGTCAAATTATGCTTTTGGAATGGTCATCAATTATTACTGATGAGAGATTAAAATTCAGCTTTCCAAACCTGTTTATCTAAATGAGGTCACTTTGTCACTGGAAAGAGATTGTAAAGATATGGCAGTGAGACTGACATGACAGAACACGTCTGGACCGGCTTGGTGACACTCAATGGTTTCTGTCACAGACTGATGGCAACAGGAACTGAACTTGATCGCATTAGTTAGTAAATGCTGTAATCTTTAAAAATTATGATAAAATTGTTATACATGTGGATAATTACTATAATGAAAAGTCCCCGAAGATGCAAACATCCCTAATTTTTTCTTTAGTGATGTTGAAATAGGCGTCCTAACAGGAAGGAGAGAAGTCTGTTAGCAGACGTTACAATATACGATACAATATACTCAATACTTGGCAAGTGTGTGTGTGTGTGTGTGTGTGTGTGTGTGTGTGTGTGTGTGTGTGAGTGTGTGTGTGTGAGAGAGAAGTATTCAAAAAGTATTTTCACATTAAACTCCTGCTTAAAGTAGTGATAATTGAAAGATAATGTGGTTGCCTTTACTTGTCACACATTTACAAGATGATAATTCCCACTAACATGTTATATGACATCATATTTTCATGGTGAGGTCACCCACCTACTCCCAAGACTGAAATTATTTCCTGTGGAGGGATACACCTGTAACATCAAAGCCAAAAAGTCCAAATCCCTTCATGCTGAGAGGAATAGAGTAACGATATGGTCTCTGCAATTATCTTAAGTTCATTTCAAGAAATCATTAATATCTAAATCTAAGGGCTGTGTATTGACAAGAATCTGGCGATACGATACGTATCATGATACGGGGGTAACGATTTAATATATTGCGATACTGTAAGCAAGGCGATATATTGTGATTTTTTTCAAATCTAATTTCAGGAAAACTGTTATAGGATAAAGAACAAACCACCATAGGTATAAAATCTGTGTAGAACAAAAGTCACTATGTGAAATGGCTACTATGGGGACTAACATCACACATGAATACAGTTGGACTCATTGGATCCACAAAAGTCTCCGCTTTACAGTGATACGCAATTTATGTAATTCCAAGACTGTTTAGGGACCCCAGTATGCAGAAATATTAAAATATACCATTTTAGAATAGGCAAAAATCTCACATTTATACTGCATTCAAAAAACAACATGGTTTTTGCTCAAAACTACATGTGATTATCATAAAGTGGGCATGTCTGTAAAGGGGAGACTCGTGGGTACCCATAGAACCCATTTACATTCACATATCTTGAGGTCAGAGGTCAAGGGACACCTTGAAAATGGCCATGCCAGTTTTTCCTCGCCAAAATTTAGCATAACTTTGGAACATTACTTAGCGTCCTTTAAGAGTATGACATGATCCATACCAATGGATTCCTTAGACTTTCTGGCTTTAAAACTGAGCCTGCTATAACCTCTGAAAGACAGAATAGCGGGCGGGTCCCCTACTAATAATTTAAGTGTGGGTTTCTTTTTTAGTCATTCTGTTCTGTGGAGTTGTTATTTCTAATTTTCATAGTTGTATTAATATTAATGTAGAAAAGCCATGATACTGATCAGTCTTACCAACCCTCTCCCCTGTCAGCCTGTCTTCAATGGTGGATGTCATCAGCGGCAGCAAATCAGCATAAAGATCTGAGCCTGTGTTTGGAACTGACGCCTCTCCGTATTTTACTTTAAAGCTGGGGTCGGCAAGCTAGATTTTGAGATTAAAAATACCGAAATTCACTAGAAAGCCCAACTATTTCTTCCAGTCCCCCTGCTTTCCTTTATCACTCTCCACTTACGCATGCTGGTTTTCTTCAGACTGCTTTACTGGCAACTCACTTGGGGAAAAAATTCTGCCAAAAACAAAATGATGTTGAGTTTGTGTGTCTTCTATGAGTGAGTAAGTATGCGTAAGTGTGTGTGATGCTCACATTTCGACACTGCTTTCCTTTAAAAAGAAAAGTGATTATGCTCCCTGTGAGGCTTGCTTACTTTGAGGAGTTGTTTTTTTTTACTCAAATTTACAGGAAAACAAAAATCATCATTACAGCTGTGATCTGTAAAATCTTTGAAGCCAGGAGTGTGAGGCAAAGCAAAGTGGGTGGCATGGAAAAGGAGGAGTCAAAGGAGGGGAAATCCTTCCCTTCCTCTGTTACTCTTCCACTGACCCTTGGCCACATCTTTTTCTGGCTGTGATGTGCGTGAGTATGTGTTTGTGTTGGCTGCGGCGCATCCTTCACGCGGGATCCTTACTGCTGATGTCACATTCCTGCCGGTTAAGGCGCACACACACTTACGTACGTCACACACACCAGTCCTACAGGAAATGTGTGTTTCCTTTTACGATCCTCCCTCTGGTTCCCATTAGAAGCACAAAGGAGAATGTCATCCACTCTTTTGCTGCCAGACTGAAATTTTCTCTCCACGTTCCAAGTGAATCAGTGACCACCACCACAGCCACCCGGAGAAGAAGGTGAAGTTGTTTCCGAGCATTTTGAATCTAATCCTGGGCCTTTTTTAAGAAATCTAGCAAACATTTTGGAGCTTTAAATACAGCCTTTATCACACTTTGTCTCTCTAATAAAGGCTACACGTCTCAGTGTTTATATTCACACTAATATTCTACTATTATTCTGAATATGACAATATTCTGAATTTGATATGGGTCATGTAAACAGCATATTCCGTTTGGATATTCTGGATTAGGCCTTATTCCGAATGGAGCATTGTCAGATTAAGACGTGGGATATGACGATATTATTCAGATTTTAGGAGCATTCTTTGGACATGGACACAGCACATTCAGAATATGCGTCTCAGTTGGGGTTTTTACGGCAGTTTGCGACACACGGCCTCTTAGGGCCAGCTCTGTGCGTTGTACACAAACCGACTAACTGACAATTTGCAGAGAGGCATGCCCAAAAGAAAAGCCCACATTTCTGGTCGGAAGGAAAGACAACTACTTCTAAACATTATGAAAGACTTGGATAGCAACAGGTTTTTGGACATACGCAAAAATCGCAACGCCCAACATTTTCAAGAAGGTGGTTGAAGGAATGAAAGAGGGAGGCTGCGTTCGCACGGTCGAACAAGTCCGCCACCGCTTATGTTAATCGGAGAAAGGTGTTCTTATTGCACGCTAAATGCCTTGTGCATTATCGTGTCATTCAAACGCCTTTTTGTGCGAACAGGCTGCTCAAGCTGACTTTTTGATGTTTTGATATTCCCGCTTATTCGTTGTAAAACAAGAACTTCTAAAAGAATCTTAAAAATACACTTGATGGCTGTGTACATGCTTGAAGACAGAGGCTAAATGGTCAGTTGGTTGTTTGCTTATTCAGGAAGCTTTGTTGAAAAGAGCAAGCAGGGAAATTAAATATCCACCTCATGGTCGTTTGGTCTCCTACAGACATCCTCGTCATATTCCATCATATTCTATATACAGACGAAGGCCTTTGAAATCTATTAAAACACGTATCCTGTATCTCATGTCTCCTGTTTAACATATTTTTCCTGTTTTTCAGCAGCATCTCTCATCTTCCTCTTTGGTGTTTCAGCTGGGCTCATTATTCATCCTCACTAATGATCAGCCACAATGCATCCTGCTGCGGCAACAGAACATGAAACAGCACTAAAACCAAAGTCAATGCATCAGGAAGTCAAACATCTGGAGGGAGACCGATGAGGGGAGGGGAGGGAGAGGAAGAATTCAGCCAGACATCTAACTGCTGTGGGACAATTTTACCTAATTAGTAACTTCTGTTTTCTCAAGAGCTTTCTCTCTCCCCGGCCCCCTTCAGTGTGTGTGTGAATGTGTGTGAGGCCATTGTAATGCTCTTTCCTCATATGAATTCCGGCCGAGGCCACAAGCCGAGGCCTGTGTGAGTGTGTGCGGGTGGGTTTTTTTGCTTTAGAAGGGTTTTCTTAGGCTCACACTCATTTCCACTCAGGAACAAGCATTTCTGAGTCATTTGCATCAGTTTCACCAAACCCTTTCCCTTCCCACGACTCTGCGCTCAGACCTGGTACATCCTAATGCATTGTTCAGATCTCCACATTCATTTCCAACATAGATTTATTACGTTTATGGCTTTCCCATCCACATCCTTAACACAGAAAATGATGTCTCCCTCAGGAGGAATCATCGCTTTCACACAAAAATAATCCCGGTTCTTTCACAGCATCTCAGGTGTCACCCACAACCTGTTTCCTGGTTTCCTTCTGCTTTCCCCATTTTACATCTCTTTTTTTTTTTTATTCTATTCTTTCTCTTCAGAAACTTTTGTTTAATGTTTTTTACCAAAAGAACTTCTAAAGTATCCTCAGCCCCGGAAATTATGTTTTCTTAAAGATACACTTTGGAGGTTTTGACCACCAGTAACACTATGGAGCAGAGTTTTGTATGTTTTATGAAGAAAGTGCCTTCAACATGTAGGCCTCAATGATACACACTATGTGTTTTTATATGAAAGGGTTAGTCATTATAAAAACTTTCCTTCTTATCCCTCCTAGTGTCTTACTCATTTTCAGATACGTGTGCTGGCTCAGCCCGTTCGCACGAAAAGGCGTATGAATACCACAATAATGCGCAAGGCATTTAGTGTCTAATACGAACGCCTTTCTTGCTTTTGGCATGCCGTTTGTACGCCATGTAGTCTGTACGCCATGTAGTCTGTACTGAATCCAATGTAAACGCATCCATGTAAATATGCTACGCTCAAAGCTTGTGAAGTCGAATAAAATGCGAGAAAGACTGCTCATGGCGGTTGGGTGGGGAGGTGGATGGGTCCAGCAGACTCACAACTTTCAACCAGGAGACCGGTGTTCAAGACTGGTGTTTTTTTTTTTTTTGTAAGTTACATTAGTGACGTTTGTCACATGTTTTTAGTGACATTTGTGACGTGTTTTCCGTACTTAAGCTACATTGTTTCCGTACATATTTTTCTTAGTTTACGTACTTATTTTAAGCCCAACCATGACATTTTTTCCTAAATCTAAAACTAAGTGGTTTTATCGCCTCGACCTAACTGCGGACGTTACCATAGTTTTGTTGCGTGGCGTACAAATGACACGTGAAAAGGCTAAAATGCGTCCTCATGGCACGCGGAATGTCCGTGTAATGTCGGGGTATTTATACGCCTTACCATGAAGGCTGACCAGGTTGGCTTGATGGTCCTGCCTCTTCCTTCCTCCTTCCGTCAGTCAGTCATAACCAGTGGAGGAATGTAACTAAGTACATTTACTCAAGTACTGTACAAATTTGAGGTAAAGTATTGGAGGTACTTTCCATTTTATACTACTTTATACTTCTTGTCCATTACATCCAGCAGTAACATTTATCCAAAAACATAATATAATAGGAAAATTAAAGAAATTAAAGAAAAAGGGACAATTTTACTGCACAATGAATACTTTTACTTTTCATACTTTAAGTACATTTTGCTGATAACAACTTGTAATGGAGTATTTTCACAGTGTGGTATTAGTACTTTTACTTCAGTAAAGGATCTGAGTGCTCATAAATCTTGGCTGAAAAGTGTGGTGGCCAAACTGATTCACCATTTTTCAAAGATTCTATATTGGTTCTGAATTAAGTCAATTAAAAAAAAATAAAAAAATACAGCCAACGTTTTACTTAAACTCATTTCAAAATGTCACTGGATCACTCAGATTTTTGCGATATACTTTTAGTGCACAGTAACACCAGAACATGGCATGAAGCAGTCTAGTGGTAACAGATTGTAAACAGTGAGGCTACATCAGTGCAGCTCTCCATTTCTTTGATATCGGATACGAGTGTGCTGCTAATGACAACATAACTGTCCAGATGGCTTTCAGCCGTTTGAGCACAGAGCCAAGTCCAAACTGTGACTGTCCTTCACTTGTCTCTATGTGTGTGTGTGTATGTGTGTGTGTGTGTGTGTGTGTGTGTGCGTGCATGGGCATGCTGGAGATACACGCTTAGACACACAATAAACTCAGGGTAACACGTGGAAACAAAGAGAGAAAATCTATTTATAGAGAGTTGAAAAGTCATGGGGGGGGCTGCAGTGGGTGTGTTGTACTTCGTGGAAAGATCAACTATGATTATCTTACATCCTGTGGTACACGCACACACACATACACACACACACTCGCACATACAAACAAACACACACTTTCCTGTTTGTCAGGTGCAGAGGAAGCCAGACACAGCGCCCACGCAACAACAAACTAGAGAGACAGAGCTAAATAAAAACACTTCCATGGTGATTTTTTCCATCAGTTATGAACATCAAAGATGAAATCAGTTGCAGACGGAAGATTTCAGTTTACTTCTGTTGGAATATCAGTGTCAGACAGGTGTGACTCTAATGTCAGTCTGACCTCTGATACTCTCTGAGATAACTAAGCTTGTGAATTCACATTGAGCAGGAAATTTGGCTACTTATTGAAATGTGTAAAAAAAAACAAAAAAGTACTGCAAATAGATTTATTCTCATGTAAAATCTCTATCCTTCCTTCAGTGAGGTGAGTCACATCTGCATCAGACTTCTCATACTTTCATACTGCTGAACCACATGAAGTGACTTTGCAAGATGTAAATACTGTATTCCGGTTTTATATGCAAATGTCTGCTGGGAATAGAGTTGTTAGAGGATTTTTCTAAAACACTAACTGCAACTTGATTACTCTTCTCTTTTTCTTTTTATCAGCACGCTCAAGGATGTGAACACTAGGGCTGCAACTAACGATTATTTTCTCGATTAATCGGTGAATCCTTTGGTCTATAAAATGTCAGAAAATAGTGAAAGATGTCCATCCCAATTTCTCAAAGTCCAAGGTCTTTAAATGCCTTGTTTTGTCAGTCCAAAACCCCAACATATTCAGTTTGATATGATTTAAAACAGAGAAAAAGCAGGAAATCTCCATTATTGAGAGGCTGAAAACAGCATTTTCTGTCATTTTTGTATGAAAAATTACTTAAGCGATACTTTATTATTATTTTTCTGATCGATTAATCGACTAACTGGTGCAGCTCTAGTGAATACTCAAGAGTTGCATCTGAACATGTGCTTACTTGCTATACTGTATGTACAGTATTGTCACTGGACTGCTATTATTATTTCTTCAATAGTTTATTTCTCTCTGTCAGCTTCCCATGAGACAGCATTTTTCATCTTTTGGGAAACAGCATGTCCACACCCTTGAATAATGTGGGGACACCTTGTGTGAGAGACTGTTAATCCACTAATGTCTTTGCTAGGAAGAGACAGCGCTGACAAGACAGAAACTCACCGAGCCTGGAAACAGATGGCCAGAAGACAGCGATGCAGAGGATGCACTGAGTCTAAAGATTAAGTTTTCTAAAGGGATTTTTAATAAGGCTTGCACTGTAAACTGATGATTAATTATATCTCTACAAGCGATTTAAATCGATTATCGGGTATGAGCGCATGTATGAGAATGATTTTTCAAAAGCAGCGGCGGCAAAAAGACAGTTTGTAGACATGTGCTTCTTCATCCCAATAATAACTGCTTTATTGTTATCTTGGTCATCAATCGTCACCGCCACCATCGCCACCAAATTAACGTACTGAGAGTGTAGTTCAGCATATGAGAAGCACAAGCAAGCGTTCAGACCACACTGTGGTCAGCAACACTCATGTGAGAGGAAGCATGATGGGACGGACAGCTCATCCCCCGGCTGAATGAGATCATTGAGAGCGGACAGATCAGCAGCTCCTCCACTCATATGACAGCTGATCGAGGTCATCCACCAGCCAGGTCAACCGCTCACATGACGCACACCAAAAACTGAACGGGCAAAGTCATCAAAGGGACAAAGCGGGGCAGCAATTTTTTTCTGCATTAACCTGATTTCCTTCAGATATAATCGTCGTCATCATAAGCCTCAGAAACAGTCAGGTCATCCGGAAGCCGAGTTTTTCTTTGTCCCAAATCAAAATTTAATAAGTTAATGACACATTTGACCTCAGAAAAGGACTCAGACTGTTATTAGTTTGGCTTTGAGTTTTCTTCATCAGCTGATAGACTTTCATCAGTTGTCATAGAGATGGATCAGTAGACATGTTAGTCCAGTAACTGTTTTGTTTTTCACTTGCCCGTCAGAAATCTACATGTCCAAAGTCAAGTTTTACTTGCCCTTGTACAAATTGTTTTATTTATTAATGGTTATCAAATAACAACAAAGACTAGTTAATTGACTAAAAGTTAATTATCCTGTTTAATCTTTATTTAATATTTGTTTATATGCATAAAGTTTTTTTTCTTGATCTTGGGAAAGTCCACTCATTAGCTACTGTTGACATGAAGTCAAACAACTCTCTGTTTCCAAGGTCAAAATTGAACTGTCATGCTTAGTTTCATTTAGTGTAGCTCAGTATGGGAAATCCCACGTGATTCCAGGGTGATGTGATGATCATGTGGTACAATCACATAGGTCATATATATATATATATATATATATATATATATATATATATATATATAAATATAGGACAGGTATTAACTTGAAAAATTTGGATTTTGAAACATTTTCATGTGATAACACGACAAAACGTGGTAAAAATGTGAAACACATAAAATCACATGGGAATTTTGTGCCTGGAATTACCTAAAAAAAAATCTGAATTTTAATCTCTGTATGGGCGTAATTACTCCTTTGATCCAGCAGCTCACAAAGATCGTAAAGTCAGATTTATAGGCCCAGCGTCTTTCAACTAAATGTTTCTCCTTTTCACTGAGAAGCCGTTTTGTACGCCTCAAGACAAGCCTTTTTTTCTTTTCAAGGCTACTTTCTCTGTTTGACAATCAAGACACTGAAAAGCCTCCTACTACAAGTATGTTTGAGCTACGACTCCGTCTGTTGTAGAATAAGAGCTTGTTGTAGGACAAGGCACCCTGGGTCCTCTCACACATCTCAATGGGACACTTTGTGCTGTGTCCACTTCTATGTGGGGTTTGTCTGTAAACACCCCCAGGAGGCTTTATTAGCTTCTAAATCAAAGTCAAGACTTGGTAGAGAAATACGACTGGCAAGAGAAGAGTAGATCTCAAAGTTATAAAATAGTACTGCTAATTCAAAGGATCCGGATGTGATTAAGACAAAAGATCACAGATAGGATGTAAAATGATTTACCGAGATTATTTCCATTTTACTTTTTTTTTGTCTCTGTTTCTCTTCCCCTCTCTCTTCTCTTTCACCGCTTCTCTTTCTGCTCTCCACAAACCCAAACAAACATTAGCTCTGAAGAGAGATTCCAGGCCAGAACAGACTGATAAGAGGGGAATTCCCGCACTGTGGATCATTTCACAGGCTCACATACGTTCACACAAAGAGCCCCAGAAAAAGAGCCAAGTTTCACCGTGACACAAAGTTCAGATGAAAAGCACATGTTAAGACTTTAAGCTTAGCAAAGATTTATTTCTGCATTAGCTTTAATTTTTTTTGGAAACATGAAAGGAAAAAGTTTGATTTACAACACACGGGAAGTACCTGCGATGTGATTCCCCTACATATATAGGTAGTTAGAGAAAAGAAAGAAGACTTGTTTATGAGATAGAACTACTGCTCATGAAATCCCCATTTGTTCTGTGAATTTACATAGAAAAATAAAAGACTCTCTTTTCTAGTTAAAGGTAAGCCAACTAATAATAAGGCTCAGCCACCGATGTCAAGTACTTAGGAAGCCCATTTTAAAACCTTGTGACAGAATTGCGTATCAGGACAACACACTACTTTACTGTCTACGAATAAAACCCCTGAGGCCACAATACACATAGAGAGATAAAATAATTTAATCTAATCCAGGAGGAATGAGGGGAAACCCCACAACCTGACTGAGTGGCTGGAAGCAAACTCAGCGAGCCGTGATAATGGGATTATTGAGCTATATTTCAAGCTGTCTCGTGCCGACAGCTAGAATAGTTGTATGACTTTGTATACTACATGTGAGCCCCTAGAGCTGAAACCATGATGTTTTTTTTGTTTTCTTTTGGTCTACCGCCCATCTTGGATCCCATTCCAAGTTTATGTGAGAAACAGGATGCTGTAGATGGCGGCTAACCACAAGGGACCATATGTTATACAGGCTAAGTTCATTTGTTTATCTCATAGGAAGCGTGCAGTCAATTTAAATATAATTAATACAGTTTACTTTTTTAAGAGTTGGTTGTCTTGAATATTTATTTGTCATCGGGATATAATTGATTGATAAATAGGATAGAAGTAGGTCAAAATCGTGGACCAAGCTCTCGGTTATACTAGACCAAGTAGGACTTTGACCAATCACAGGTCATTTCAGAGAGAGAGCGTTCCTATTGGCTGTTCATTCGACGGAAGCAGCTGTCAATAACTCACGAACTCCGATCAAACGGTCAAACTAGGCAGCGCTGATCAAATATGAATCAGTATTCTGTTACTGTAATGCCTATTTCTCTTGTAAAAATGTTTCCAGAAACATCTTTTTGCTCCGGCTGGTTGGCGGTGCTTGGTATTTCCTCAACTGATCTCAACATGGCGGCCGGGTCACAAACGTTCTCATTTTACAGCTAAACAGTACACTACAAGATTTTTCTGAAAACATTTGAGGCAAGAAATAGTCATTAGAGTAACAGAATATTGATTCATATTTGATCAGCGCTGCCTAGTTTGACCGTTTGATCGGAGTTCGCGAGTGATTGACAGCTGCTCAGAGACAGCAGACTCCAGCTCGGCTCTGATTGGTTGTTTTCCTCCAGTCTGTGAAAATTTCATGACCATCACATGAGCGAGTAGCATAGTGTTGAAGCAAGGGGCTGGTGTACAAAACAATGTTTTTTGAATATTAATTATTTAAAATAGCTGCAACAGCTTAGAGGCAGTTTCACTGTCGCATGTTAGTTTCTGTAACTTATTTGACTTTATTTTCTAGCAGCACCAGCACCATTGGAACGGGGGAAATTCTGCGAGGAGGAACTAGATAAGTCACTCTGTCATTTAATAACACGGTAAACAGTTGTCACATAAAACAAGTGACTGTGGAGGAGGGACAACAATAGTTCTTTTAGTCAGCAAAACACCCAGCTACCCAGCTCTGGATCTCCCCACCACAGCCTCCGCTGCTTTTCATAACCGCCTTTGATGTCTTTCAATAAACTGCGGGGCTGTCCCACGGGTGCCACCTTCACCAGAACAACCCGCTGTGTGTATTCATAATCAATCTTTCAATAAAGGGGATCCTAGAAAACCACGCTTCACATCTGAGCTGTGTGGAGGTGTGTGTGTTGGCGTAATTTATCTTGAAAGACCTAAAGGTTTTCTCTGCTTGACGTCGCGGGGTTTACCTCTTTTCCTGTAATCTCTTCAGGGTTTACCAGCGTGCATTTCCCTGTTTACACAAAACAGTGGGCCTGAAGGATAAATACTGCAAGATCATTGTAGGAAATAACATTTAAAGGGACAATTAGCACCACCAGAAGAAAAACATGTCCAAAGGCAATCGAAACAGCTCATAACATATCGCTTATCTGAACGTCGGACTAAAATACAGCCGACTGTAAATAGCTGTTGGCAGGAGTGTGTTTTATGATAGCCGACAGATAAGGCTGGTATATTCTTGTCTGCTGAGGTTGTTTGCTCATGAAACATTATGGTCTGTTTTCATCTACTCCGACATATTCTCACATCTTATCTCACCAAATTCAAATAAAATCAAATAAATTCAAATAATTCAAATAAATGTTGGATGTTAGATTTTTGGCAATTTTTCATTAAGCTTTCAATTTCTATATCTATTTCTTGGGGTTTTAGCTTATGTGTTGTACACCCCACTCTTCACCAGTGACCTTTTTCAGATAGATTCCAGGGAATCAGAAGAGGGAAGTGAAAGGACAGTGAGTAGGTAAGAAAAGACTATGAACCATGAACATTTTAAGGGAAGTCTGAATGTCACCAGATCCAAATTAGCTCCCAATACCGCACAAAATCTGCAAACACTGAAACCACAATATTCTCAATAAACACCACCACAAACATTCAACACAAGCTTTAAGCTTTAAGAATCAGAGGAACCTCATTTGAACTTGCTGACAGAGGAGGGAAAGATCCTCTGATCCTCTTTTAGATTTATATATTTACTTAGACAACGTAAATAGTTACTTATTTAGACTTCTGTTTTCACCAGTAACAGATGTGAATTCAATAGAAAAGTTTTCCTCAGCGGTAGGGCTGCAACTAACGATTATTAGTTGTTTGGTCTATAAAATGTCAGAAAATGGTGAAAAATGTCGATCAGTGTTTTCCAAAGCCCAAGATGACGTCCTCAAATGACTCGTTTTGTCCACAAGTCGAAGATATTCAGTTTACTGTCACAGAGGAGTAAAGACACCAGAAACTATTCACATTTAAGAAGCTGGAATCAGAGAATTTTGACTTTTTTTCTTAACAAATTACTCAAACCCTTCTGTCTAAATAAGGATGCTCTGTCTGTGTGGATATCACTATCCTGTTGGTTGGTGGAGGGGAGGGGAGTGAGGGGTTAGTGGGATAGGGATGGGGGTTGAAGGTTATCTGGGTAAAATGTTCAAAATGTAATACCTGCTGTTTTGTCTGTAATTTGTTGGTGTTACAATAATGGTTGCAATAGACAATAAGCGCTAAAAAAGCGCTGGCTGTTCCGAACGGCACACTCGACGACGGGGTGAAGAGCTGGCCAACATGGACGCAATAGTCGTCTGAATGTGTGAATAATGGTGCGCTTTATCAGATAGTCTCTCCTGGAAGACATTCATAGTGTTGCAATCATTTGTACATACGAAAAGCGACAGAAATCGTTGCGTAACAAATAAAAAACAGAGAGCTAGAGAGACAGGTTCAAAGCCTGCTTACTTTCCCACCTCGGATTATTTTTTCTGGAAAGTTGAAGAAATTCCCACATGCAGCCCCCAAATAATGTGTCTTCTTAATCATATTCACATTCCAGAACATCATTATTAAATGAAAAACAAGTACAATTCAAAGATGTTTTACACAATGATTCAATCAGTAGGTCACAATAAGCCAGCAAAGATATCAAGAACATTTGTTTGTACTATATGCGTACCATATTTGCTGTAAGGATGTCCCGATATCCGTTACTTCAGTACCAAGTCGTGCCAAAATTATGAAAACATGATAACACTTGTTTTTCTACAGTACCGCAGGTACCATCAGGACTCGAGACTAACGGCTTCCGGGGACGATAGAAAATGTGTTTGGGACTCAGTAAACTCACTATCGACACGTCCAGGGGACGAACCTTATTTTTTCCCCGATAATGCTACATTGTGAACAACAAATCTGTGTTGAAATAGGCAGCTAGTTAACGTTAGCTGTTAGCTCCGTGCAGGACTGTGCTGCTAACGGCTGCTAAGAGCTAACGTTACATTATGCATTCAGGTTTTATTCATTAAAATAAAAATATTGAGCGAAGGTAAATTATAACATTATCATGATGTGTTCAACTGTATTCTTGTAAAATTTTGTTTTTGGCGAGAAACTTAAATTCAGTTGTTTGAAGGAGATGTTTTCACAGCAATATAAAATAGATAACAGAGAGGGAATTATGACCTGTTTAACTTCATGACAAAAACCAGTATGCAAACGGTAATAAAGGAGTGTGTGTTGAAGTAGATGGGATTTATTGTTTCACTTTTGTTTTTTACCGTGGTAACGAATTGGTATCAAGAATCGTGGGATTTCACTGGTATTGGTATCGACTACTAAATTCCTGGTATCGTGACATCCCTATTTTGCTGTCAATATTTTGCAACTTACTGGAGCTCTGATTCCCGTGTACAGGTAGGCTACTTTTCTATCGTATTCATGGGGATTTTTCAGTCTCCAGCACCAACATTTTTGTGTATCTGCACGTGCCTGTTCACCATTAACATCACACACACACACACACACACACACTGGATTACATAATTATTATGTTGTTCACACAACACTGAAAGAGAGCGTCATGGTAACTAAATGGAAACTGAAAGGACTGTAAGAATGATACTTCAATAAATCATGTTAATTATTATTCTTTATTGTTCGTCCACAGAGCTTGGTATTTACAAGCACACGGATAAGTATCTCTCGATAAAAGTGTTATAAATTAACCATGGAGCCGTGAGGTTTGGATCGAGTTCAGATCAGGGAGTCTGTATCAGCCTGTGTCAAGCTGTAAAATGTTCTCTCGCATGTTTTCCTGTAAAGCACTCCCACTCTGAGAGGCCGCAGAGATTACAGACCAATCTCTGCTGGGACGAAACTCAGTCCTGCATGAAAGACTGTGTTCTGATCTTTTGTGAATATTTTGTTATGCTATGAATATTCCTATCTGTCTTGAATATTCATATACGGCTGTTATATAAATGTGTGCCTGCTTCAAGTAGAGGTTGTCGTTAATTAATCTTTTCTCAGCAGCGCGGTAGTTGAAAGTGACTCTGGAATTTATTGTCTTAATCACGTCACACGTGTATAAATCACACGTCTATTTACTGATACAGTATGACTACACACACACACACACACACACACACACACACACACACAGGATGTCTGCATTTACAACAGATGAGCCTGAGAACGAGACAGATCGCAGAAAGATAGACACAGAAAAACACTCATATTGCTCATATCAGTGCACGAGCTTTGCAAGCACTGACACATGCAAATACTGACTTGTTATCATATAACATAGTATCACATAGACTCTTGCAAACAAAAACACACACATTATAACTGACATATCTGTATCTACCATCTCCTCAATATACAAGCTTGGTTTCCATGCCGCGGTACATTGTGTCTCCGTTTTAGCTTGTAAAAACGTTAAAGTTGCACACAGTTACAAAAACATAAGCAATGTGTGGTGTGAACATATACTGTAAATAACTCTTTCAAAGAACAACAGATTATGTAGTGCTAATGTGGCCTCTGAATGAAAGTAATAATTTAAAGCTATTTCTGGTTCCAGACCTCTGAATCACCGCCAACGTCGGCAGTTGGTCTAGTGTTGCGCCCACTGACGGCTGTTAGAGAGACAATTGACCAATCAGAGCTTAGTAGGCTGGTTTAAGAATGGGGGGCGTCATCTTTGTACATACAGTAGCAGGCTGTTCTCATACACAGTTCGTAGATGTACCTACAAAAAAGCAATGCACTGTAATTCGTATATATCCCACAAAATCAATTTGTATGTAATCCACATAATTGTGAACCAGGAGGTATAAAGAGTAACAAACGCCGCGTAGGGAGGAGGTCGGGGTGGATGGGTCGGTCAAAAAACACCAGACCAAACCAGGAGACCGGTGTTCGTACCCCATGTGAAACCAGAAGTCAGCGTTGATTTATTTGTCAAGTAACTTCCGTACTTAAGTTACGCCACTTCCAGAGTTATTTGAACTCAAACCACGATCTTTTCTTAAACCTTACTGAGTAGTTTTGTTGCCTAAACCTAACCAAACTACGATCTTCTCCTAAATCTAACTAAGTAGTTTTATTTTGAAAAGACTGGAGCGGAAATTACGTCACGTGTTGCTGGACATTCGTAGTAAAACGCACAAAGAAATCATACGAACCGTTGTATGAGGATACGTTGACAGTAGCTAGCTAGTATCCTAGCTACATTAATGAAATAAAGCGACAGAAAAATGGTGACAAGCGTGGACTAGATCAACCCAGTTTTGATAAGATATAACAACTCTTAAATTGACATATTTCTTTCATCAGTGTGAACAACGTCAACTGGTCATGACATCAACTATTGCAAGTACGTTATTCACTACTGAACATGAACAGAAAGTAGAATAAAATGGAAATTCAGTCTGATTGTAGCTGCATATCTACATATTTAAGCCCGTATTCAAATATGAAAACACGTTTTTCCCAGAAACAGCATCAACTGTAAAATTAGTAACACACTGTAAATGTCATTTTATAGCCGCTATTTCTCTCCAATGGACCTCTCACAATGCAACCCCCGTGTCACATCGACAATATCTGAGCTTTTTGACTCTGTGCAATTAAGGGCAAGTGTGGCATTACTGTCACCTTCCACCCACTAACACACATACAGACACACACACACATACAGAAATGAGGCATTCGCACATTACAGGATGTGTTGCCATGGTAACGCGACAACCCATAATCACTGTGAGTGTGTGTCTTGGTGAGTCACCCAGTGTTAATCCATATTAATGTCCTCTGAGTGCTTATTTCTCTTACATATGCCTTTGTGTGTGCGGTCCTGTGTTAACATTTATAGCCAATAATCATATTTATATTGGAGACATTTGCTAAATGTAATCACTGAAGTTTATTTGTGAGTATCTGGACACCAGATTTCTTCCATTCAGCTCATGGATTGGTGTGTTTGTGTGTTTGAGAGAGAAGATGGGATAGTTACTTTGTGTTCCTAATGTTTTCTCCAGTGACCACCTGCTCCTCCCTCGCTCTGCCTCATTCTTCTCTCTCTCTCTCTCTCTCTCCCTCTGATGTCTTTTCCAGAATCTAGGTCCCCACTTTTTCATCCCGAGGATCCTCCCCCTTGCTGAGTCTTGTATAGTCCCAGGTGCAAAGCTAAAAACGGTAGTTTGGAAAATCCTGTTTTTTGTCTCCACAGTGCAATCAAGAACCCCTCTTTCATACATGCACCTTGTTACGTAAATGTGTTGGCAATTTTACATGTCTGTTTTTGACAAATAACTTAATCTTGTGCTCAAAGTAAAAAAAAGAAAAAAAAAAAGAAGGTTGTTGGTAAAATGGGAATATGAGTATGACTATAGTAGAAGCTGCAAGTCATACGTCATCCTCCAAGCTTGCGCAGGCGCACTCATGCTCGTTTGAGTCAGAGCAAAAGCAAACCGATAAATCTCTTCAGTTCGTCAGTTAGTCTTTCTAGTCAGTTAGCTAGTTAGGTGTAGTTAGCTAGCCCAACTTGCTGCTTTAGCTAACTGAGGGTTTTCATTTTATTTTTATTTTCCTCCACCTTACTTAAAGGGACTATTTGTAACTTTTCACGCGCATAAATCCTAACGGGTCGGATTCCCATGCGCGCTCGCGTGTGGGTACGCGAGCGCGCAGCAGCTCTGCTCCTGCTGCCTGCTGCCTGCACACCGCGCTCGGCTCGCTCCACCTCCACGTGAACGCGCGCACACTACACACTGCAGAGAGTTAGTTTAGCTAGAATATCTAGTGAATATGCAGTGGACGTTTTTGCAGAAATAAATGCTGCCGCTCCTCCAGACCAACAGAGGTTTCCCGTGTCTTGTGAAGTGACGGGGCTCCGCAGCGAGTTACGTTATCGTCCCGACCGGGTGTCGGTCTCCCCCCCCCCCCCGTTCCCTCCGCGGTGCGCAGGCTGAGAAAGGAAAAGGCAACACTAGAATCAGCATTGATCCATGGAGCGACCTTAGTCTGGTCAGCTAACATTACTGCCAAGCAGGTGAAATATAGAGTGATATTGTGTTTTAGCTGACGTGTGTCGCCTCACTGTTTAGACCGGTGCTCGTTCATGTCAAATATAGCGCGAGCACAAGCGCAGCGCGAGCAACAGGACGCTGACTTTCGTTGACATTGCGGCCACAGGTGTCGCTGTGAACAAGCAATTTCTGATTCTTACATATAGCCCCTTTAAGTGTGTTTTTTTTCACAATGGCATTTGTGTGTGTGTGCGGTGAACGGGTGAAATCGACGCAGTGGATTACACAAAAATCCCACCGTCAGAATGAACACAACACACGGTCTCCCGTCCAAGGTTGTATAAACAGAGAGATAATAAATGTGCGTCTTGTTCCACCTTCTAAGAGTAATAGAAACACATTGCTACAATCTAATGATAGCTTATATGGGAAATTAACTTTTTGGAAACTAGTCAAAATACAGTTTGAAAGTAAATTTGTGTGAGGCACTTGCATCACACGTCTGGCACGACACATGAAATTCCAGTGAGAAACGGCAGCTAGTAGCAATGATAACGCTAACCAAGACTATATACACCTGCTCTACAGGTGGTGAGAAATAATCTGTGAGTGTCACAAACTATCAACTGGCATCACGGGTTAAAAACACAGAAGCCATAAGAAACGTTAACACAGAACCTCCCTCATTCTGAATATTATATTAATTTCTATATAGGTGTTGCATTAGCGCAAATTCAGAAGCGTAACAACATGATGAGTTTTCCATCTGAACCCATCAGTCTGCAGCGTTATCAGCTGTCACCAAGCCCCAGACTGAAACCCTGAACGCACGTCAATCCGATCACCAAAGCAGCTACAGATAATTCTGCACTCTGAGCTAACAGGAAGGTTTCTGTCTGGAGATAGCGATTATTTTTCCCCCATTTCTTTTGTGATTCATGCAGTTGAAGGGCACAAAATCGACGTTTCTCGGAATGTTTAATTGTTTAAAAGAATAATAGGTGTAATATTCAAAGACCCCCGCGGCCTTCACAGTGCACTGTACCCCTCACTGTTTTATTACTGAAGGAGGGGTATGTGTGTGTGTGTGTTGCTGGGGTCTGTGTTATCTGTGTGTTTGTGTTTAACACTTCCTGGGTGAATCATTGGGCCTCATGCAGGGCTGGTGATGTATGACGGGCTGGCGTGAACTCTTCACGGCGACTTTCTCAGGCAGCTCTACACACGTGATGCCGGGGGTCTGAGGCGGATATTACACATGGTATAGTTATGTCTATAAATGACATTTCTGGCTCAGCTCCACTTTTTCAGATGCAGCAAAAGGCAATGCAGTACAGTGGGGAAAACAGTCAGCAAACGGTTACATGGCATTCCTCAGCCATGTTTGGGAGTGGGGATTTTAGACTCCAGCTGTGACAGCTGCTGCAGTTGTCTTGTGAATGAATGGCTCTGGAAAAAGTCACTGTAAGTGCCTGTTTTTCTATGGAGCGATGAATGTGTGCTTTTTTCACCGAAGGAACAAAGTGGTGGATGGTGACATGTACAACATTTTACTCGTGATTTTTATTTTAAACTAAATTATTCTCTTTTTCAGAGAAAACAAAATACCCATCTTCTTGTGACTAAATCATAAATATCTTTGCAAATAATATGTAAATCAGATGTAGATTTGTCACAGTGTGCCAGCGGACATAATATTGATGCACATAATACAAAGCATGTAAATTTTGATTTATGCAGCTTTGGAAAAAGGCGAAGTTGGTTTTTTCACTTTAATTTCAAAGAAATTATTCTCATTTAGAACAACTCCTTTCAGAAAATGACATATGGTAAGTTTCCCAGACTCATTATACGCTGAATATTGCAAGGTAATTGCAAAGCACGTCTGCATGGTGCAAATAAATAATATCAATGTAAGCATGCAAATCGGCAGAATTATTTCAGTACGTCTAATAGATTTGGCGACCAGAAGACTAAGAAAAATAATCTATATCCATCCATTTTCTTTACTTGCTTATCCTGTGCTGGGTCACAGGGTGCTGGAGCCTATCCCAGCATGCATTGGGCAAGAGGCAGCGCACAGCCTGGCCTGGACAGGTTGCCAGTCTATCACAGGACAAGAACAATGCAAACATTCAAACATATGCTATGTACATGCCTACATGTTTGCCCAGAGGGTGAAATCAGTTCCACTTACTGATAAAGTAGATCCTCATTATCCTTCAATTACACACAGGTGCTTCAGGATATCTAATCCCAGATATGGTGAAAGTTTACTTTCATTTAAAGATTACATAATGATAAATAGTACCCAAAAACACAGTTGACCTGCGTTTTCCCCTGAAAATAACCACCTGATTTAAAGAGTGTGATATAATTCTGAAGGACACCTTTCCATGATCCTGTATTCTCACCAGCTCTAAGAAGATGATTTACAAGAGTATTTACAAGTTATGTAAGACAACGAGGGACAATGATGAAGATGATTATGAGTCATAAACATAAAACTGCTCACTGAGACTGTGACATTCCACTTGACAAGGACGAACACCCACAACATCTAAAAGTAGTCAAGTGCTGCTTGTGCCAATGTTATCCGACACTATAAATGTAATTGTGTTGGTTTACAAGAGGGGGGAGGGGTGAAACAGCAGGTTCAGATCAAAATAGAGTATTTGTCAGTTATTCGTCCAGAGACTTTATAATTGGCTGAAAAAAAGGTATTGGTGTCTCCGCTATAGTACATACTGCCACTGCATGGTAAAATTAAAGATACTTCAGTGTTATTGAAATAGGGTATTTGTTGCACTTAATGCCGGTATGTATCTGCATTTAAGTCACAAGCCACGTGCTTATCATGTGGCTGGCAGACACAAATGTTAACTAACTGAACTTGTGAAATTTCTATGACAAATAGAATCATCCTGAACTGATAATTCAGTACCAGGTCGATGCCAAAAAGTTTGAAAACGTGAATGTACTTGTTTTTCTACTGTACCGCATGTATCGTAGGTACCGGGGATCAGGACTCGAGACTAACGGCATCCCTGTCTGATAATGTAACATTGCTGACAACAAATCCGTGTTGAAATCTGCAGGAGAGCTGGTAACGTTAGCTGTTAGCAGCACAGTCCTGCCTGGCTTAATAATAGAGCTAAAGGTCTTTACACACCGTGGGCGTGACGAATAAACAACACGAAAAAGCGAAATACTCGCCTGCGAATATTACATGTCCAGGGTTTTTATTATGAAAGGTAAGAACAGAAGGAGTGGATCTTGTATGCGCTGCCTTTGACAAAGTTGAAAGGAGTAATAAAGTTTGCCGTCTTGGTTCGGACTACGGAGCCTCCGCTTTTTCACCGCGTAATATTTGTGTTCTTTGTGAGAGTATTCAAGACAAAAAAAACAAAAAAACGCCCCTTGGTCTGTAAAGGCCTTAACAGCTAACGTACAGAGGTTGCATTACATTCAGTGTTGGAAATCAACTTTTTTGAATCCACCTGCCACTGTGGCTGGTGGATCCCAAAACCTACCAGCCATTCAATAGATTACCATTGTCTTTTTGGCTGGTGAGTGAAGCAAATCTAGCAGCCACTTGCATATTTTACCAGCATTTGGCTGGTGGCTGGTGCTTATTTCCAACCCTGATTAAATTATAACGCGTTCAAGCTATATTCAGAGAAAAAATACTATTGGTCGGAGGTAAATTATAACATTATCATGATGTGTTCAAATGTAAACTTGAGGTGGATGATCACGGATCAATAATAAACTCGCAAAAACCAGTATGCAAATGGTAATAAAGGAGCGTATGTTGAAGCACATGGGATTTATTGTTTTGTTTATGTTTTTTTAACGTGGTATCGACTTGGAATTTCACCGGTATCGACTCCTTAATTTCTGGTACCGTGACATCTCTAATCCAGACCACAATATCACTCTATAGCTGTGGTGGGTGTCTGTGTAAATGACACCACTTGATATTAAAACATAAACAGGAACGAGGGAAAGAGGCTGAACAACAGAATTGATTAAACTGAATCAGGTACTGTTGCATGAAAACAGGGAAGCATGACAAATAAAACACAGAATTTACTGCAGAAACTCAATGGAAAGGAGATGTGAAAGTTAGGAAAATGTATGTGAACATCTGCTGCTTTAATTCTCGGCGCCCACAGCTCGTTCTTAGAAAAAGACAAAAGCAAAAGGAGGACTATGATCCAGTTGCCATAGCAGCTGTAACTTGGTCAGTAGGATGCGAGTGTGTGTGCAGCATGACTCTACATAATGCATCCAGACACAGCTGACGCAGGCATTGGACGTAAATGTTGCCACGCACTGAAGCTTCATCATCACACATATAGCTTCAGTATAGATCACTGAACTATACTGCACTGCGTTTTGTGCCTTGAGTTGTAGATGAAACACGACTCAGAATGATCAATACTTTTGTTATTTTAGCATCCAATGAATAGGGAGGGCAAACACATTGTATACACATTTAGCATTAGCAATGTTCTACACCACTATGAGAAGCAATGATTAACATATTGTTTGGAATATTTTTTGGAGAGAAGTCATATATTTGCATTTTCATCCACAGTGATTTATTATCAGTTGTGGTTGTTGACTATCCTCATGTTCCTCAAATATAAAATTGAGAGAAAATATTATAGTTGGCATGCACATGTTTTAGATTTGGAGAACAAAAGGGGTAGTTCAGCTAATTTCACTGCATTTGAGGAATTTTTAATTAATCTCAAACCTGGCGTGGCATTAAGGTTAATTCGTTATTAACTACCAATTGTTTTATATTCTATAACTTTGTTAGCTATGCTTGAGTGATCAAACCTTCCTCGCATTAGGGCCCCAATGAAGCACAAAGCTACATTTTTAATCCTTAATCTTGCTTCACACATGGTGACTGTATTTAGAAATTCAATGCAAGAAATTCATTTTAGCTTTAAATCAGAGAGAATAATTCCCCACTTCCACCTTTTACTTTGCGTCCTATATTCGACAAGTCTTGTAGTTTGTCATCAGTAATGTCTTACTGTATGTTTGCAGCAATCCCCTCATTGTCATTAACTTCTCTATTGCTGTATTAAACCTGCAATAACTGATTTTTGGCTACGTGGGTATGGTGACCAGATGTCCCGGTTTGTCTAGGATTGTCCCGGTTTCAAGATGGGTGTCCCGAGTCCCGAAAAATATCTGTAAAACACTCATTTTAACACTCACTCACATTACCTAACTCAATATAAAAGTAAAACGTAAACAAGTCTGTGTCTGTATGTGTGTCAATCAATCGATGTGTTGTTGTCAAGATGTGTTGTATGGCGCTTTCCAACTATTAGCTGTCATGCTGAAGAGAAAGTCGGTCTTTTCTAAACGGCTTATTCCTTCCTTCAGAAAGTACCCGGCAATGAAAATGCTGCGGTCTGTGCACACTGTAAGAGTACATTTTCGGTTGCGCACGGTGGAAATGCCGATATAAAAGATCATATTAAGATGGCCAGATAGCAGCGTATACAATAGCTGGCAGAGACTGTGTCGGCCATTTAGCCTGCAGCCTGTACCTGTGCACACTGACAAATATTGTGTTTAGTTTTAAAAGGTATCTGACAATCAATAATTATATTACACTAATGCAATCAAATTATAATTAATCATATGATCACATATTATCACCTTATGAATTTGATATGGCAAAATTGTGACACTTCTTTACACATCAAACCGATATGGAACATTAGCATTCATTTGGAGTTGTGTTTCTGGTCATCTGATGAATGTAAAAGTCAAATATTCACTCTCTATTAGCTCTGTTTTTGGTCTCCACCAACTCTTGAGAAAAAAGTATCTGGCTCTTTAGCTGCTAAATGCTATTTTAACAAGCTAGTCATTAACTTTGTCTGGCTGCCGTTTGGTGCTGAGCAGTTAGGGTACGGTCAGTTTTTTGGAGATGAAAACAGCTGCCATCTGAAAACTAAGCTATGTGAGCGGTGGGAGTGAAACAAGACAGTAAAGTTGTGGGCTGGAAAACCAAAACAATGTGCATGAAAAGAAGCTATAAAGCTCCGTAAAGCTGTGGGGAAAAAGCAGAGTCGGATGATAATTCTCTGTCGGTTAATAACTTTGAACAAGTCCTTTACATAATAATTTGTTATTATGAAAATATTGGTATTATAGCTGCTTTAAGTAAGTTAATCAAATAAAACATTTTGAATTAAATTCAGAAAAATGCATGTTCATGTAGTAAAAGCATGAGGTTCCCCACCCAGATCAATACAGACATTATCAATACAAGCTCCAGACGGAGTACGTCATGCATCTGTTATCAGAGTGGATCTACGCAGGATGAAAATTACGTTAAAATCAATCATGACTTCCAACAATACGCATTCCTTAACTGGAGACAGCGAAGTGTTTCTCTCCAGTCCGACATGAATAGGGAAAATAGTGTCCTTGCATGTCTGAACAAGCAGATATTTAAGCAGAGTGGCCTCTCATTGCTGAACGAATAGATATTACCATCCTTGTTTTTGTGAATGTGTGCATGTTTTCTTGCCCCGGGGGGTGCAATCAAAGAAATACGCTATGCATTTTTTGTGCCTTTAAGTGAACTGAGATCAGCATTTCTTCACAGTGAGGTCAATTAAATCTAATTGAATATTAGTGGAGGTCCTTTTGTGAGCCTGCAATTTGGTCTACAGTGCTGAAAACTGTTAGTGCGCTTGTGAAAGCAGACAAGTTTAGAAGGGGAGCGAGCGAGAAGGAGCGCATAAATGATGGAGTAGGACAGTATGACAGGGTGCATCATGCCTCTCTCAGCACAGAGGATCTGCCTCGCCAACGAGGGAGAGCAAGAGAGAGGAAGACACCGGTATAATAGCTTCCTTTACACGCAGCCAGCCGACCGTCCGTGCATTCATTCGGGCGCAGACAGGTAGTTCCCATGAGGTGTTCCTTTGCTGAATAAAAATGGGAGGCCAGGGTGCACCATTTTCTCTCCGTCTCTCATCCTCAGCCCTCCCTTTGTCTCGCCCTGCATCTCTTTCTGTCTCCTCACTCCCTCGTCCACCTCTCTCTGCCAGTCTTCATCTTCATCGTTAATCTACTTCGTATTTCCCTCTTTCCTTTCTCGCTTTGACCTTTATTCCACCCCCAAATTTTCTTTCATTCATGCCCTTCCTCTCTCTCTCTCTCTCTCTCTTTCTCCATCCCCTCCATTGCTCCTACTTCAAACCAAGCTGGGAACAGAGCGTTGTCTCTTGGAGTAGAAGCTGCAGCAGAATACCAAATAGAGGGCAAGACACGGAGACAGAAAAAGAGAGAGAGAGAGAGAGAGCAGCGCAATGATGTCACGGCTCAGACGTGATCTGCCTACATAACAGGGTTACCACCACACCTGTCGTCCTCACTATCATCATCCTCTGGTTAATTCTTAATGCGTTTGGTTCATTCATGCTTTGGATACTTAAAGTAAGGCCTCGCAGATAATAAAGACGAATGGGAACATGATCATTATGATATAATAGCCGTCTGCCTCAATATTTTTTGCATCCTTGACTGACTGTCAGTCAAGTAGCTCTCCCTGTTCTCCAGATTAACCAGACTGCATTGCAACCTCGTCTCGAACCTCCCTGACTGAGTGAGCCAAGCTCTGACACAATCACACTTACAGGGAGTCTAAATATTTCATATCTTCAATAAAACAAACTCTGCTACGTGAGACCTCGGTTGCTTTTAGTCACTCCCTGCGAGAACAGTGACTCATCCGAGTCTGTCTGAAATGCTGAGAATTCTTGTGCTGAAATTATGTTTAAAAAGGTGGTTTTGGCCTGGAGCATAACTGGTGATCAGATGGCCTTATGTATGTGTGAATGTGTCTGTGTGATACAGCAAACTATTTCAGCTATCAGCTAACATTCCCATTCAGTCGAGGCCTTTCTCTCATTATTCATCTCTCTAGTATTGCAATTAGATAACTCATTATAAAACAAAATGCATGGGACATTTTAACATGTAAAACTGCTAATGATTATTACCCGCCAGAAGGCAAGTTAAAGGGTAACTTTGGTATGTTTCAACCTGGACCTTTCCCATGTTTTTGTGTCTATCTGACTAACAGGGACAAAAAATTCTGAAATTGGTCCAGTATTGAGGGACAGCGCTGTAGACGGCAGCTCCTCACAGGCTGCAACATGGTGCTATTGGGGCAAGCTGGCACCATAATTTACGTCCACTAAAAGTGCGTGTTTTTGCCACGACAGACTCTGATTGTTATTATAAGTGTCTGACAATACGAAGAAGAAGAGTCTCGCTCAAGGAGAAGTCTCGCTCTGAAATCTGGCGAGGTGACGTGTTGCCGGAAGACAAAGGTGGAATAATGGAATACATCCATGGTGGAAACGTGAGTGCCAGCCGGGCAGAGTTTGTTGTGTTGGAGTCGAGAAAGCGTAGCTTAGTGTTATCTAAAGATTTTCAATTTCACGGCTGAATATTAATGATTTCCACAATGAGGATGAGGTCTTTGATTTCGATGGCCGCCCGTATTTATTTGAGCTAAAGTATACGGATATTCAGATTCCACAAAGAGATTTCTCTTTAAGCGGGACTCGGACACAATAACAAACAGACCGGATCAAGCGAAACGTAATAAAAAGGTTTTATTTCTCTGTAGAGTCCTTTCCATAATGCTTATATGGACAATTTTAATAACACTTATAATAACAATCTGAGCCTGAGTCAGTGGCAAAAACAACCACTTTTAGTGGACGTAACGTTACATTGACGCTGCTCACTTGCCCTCGCAGCTCGTTTCGTGGCTGCCGTCTACAGCGCGATCATTCAATGCCGGTCCAATTTCAAAAGGGTTCAGGTTGAATAATACAGAAGCTACCCTTAAAGTAAAGTCAGTTTTATTTTCATAGCCCAAAATCTCAAACCACAGATTTGAAGAAGGCTTTAGTCAGTCAGTTCAGGTAACGAAAAACTCCCAAAAACACTTTCAGAAAATGAATAAACTTTAGGAGGAGCAACAGTGGAGGGATCTCTCTTCCAGGACGCAGTAGATGACATGTTTATAAAGTAGACAGACAATAACTACAGTAAAATTACAATATGGAGAAACAGAGACTACAGAGCAGGCAAGGGTCAAAAACCTGTTTGCTTTCGGGAGGGGTGACAAGGCTAAGCTAGTAAACTAGGCTAAACTAGAAGTTAAACTAACAAAGCAGCAACAAAGGCTATGCCTTCTAGCACTAGAATCGTTTCAAAAATGAAAGGGAGCAACTCTAATGTGAGGTAGACTAAGCACAGATTAAAAGACAATATTGATAGCAATGTGCGTCACTAAGGAGGACGACGTAAGATTAGGCCAGCATAAGACGCATGCATAGTTTTACCTCAGTTTTAACACATTTTTATAAACTGGCAATATATGCCAATTTAAATGTCTCAGAAGCTGGCATTGTATACATGTGTGGCAACATAACTCACTTAACGGTCTCAGAAAGCACTGGTGACTACTGGAGCTGTGGTGATTTCAATAGACTGACCTTTAAACTAGATACAGTAGGTGGCTGTGCTTCAAGCCGTAAAGGATTTGCTAAGCTTTGTAAAAGGGGGATGCATTGGAGCAGCTCAAGCAGCAGCAGCAGCAGTTGCGTGTGCCGTGCATTAATATTCATATGACCCCTGGCAGACTGGGTGTCGAGATCCTTTTAGAGAAGTGTTTATTATGGTCGCGGCAGATAGGCTGAAAGAAAGAAAAAATAAAAGATCCTTGAAGAGCAGGCTGCAAGGCAGCAGCAGGAGCAGCAGCTTTGGGGCATTGTGGCAAGTCGACACTGCAAAGCTTTGTATGGAGCTCAGCAGGTGGGATCAACCAGAGCTGCCCCCCACATCCACACCCCCCGCCCTGCACACACACACACAGACACGGGTAGGCCTACACATAGAGGCCTACATGTACATTTGCATGGGTGCCAGCAAATAAGCTTATTTCAAACAGGCTCACAGTATGGGAGCAGTAAATAAGTACAGATAGTATAGTGGATGCCCAGCAGAAAGACACAATAAGTCGAAAAAACAGAGGCACACAAAACCTCCATCTGCTATGACGAAAGCGGCGAACACTGACTTGACACATGACCCTAAGCCTCGACGGCTGCCACTATTTCAGCCCCACAAAACCGTAACCGCCACCGCTCCTCCTCCTTTCCCTCCTCCTCCTCCTGTCCTCACTAAGTGACTACAGACTCCGGTGATTGCCACAGCTAAAACCCCCGTAAACCCACCAACCGTCTCCTCCTCCTTTCTGCCGAGTGATCCGGGGCCCCTCGGCTCGGCACAAAGACGCGGCTGCTCGTCTGTCAACCCAGAGGCGCAGGACAGAGCGGGGCCCCTACTGACTCCTATTCAGCTCCAGTGAATGACATTATTGAAATCCCAATCCCGGCTGTGTGCATGTGTGCAGGCAATAGGCTCACACCTGTCCTCTTAGCAATGCCTGCTCGAGAAGACAAGATAGGGGGGGGGGCAGAGGAATGTGTTGATGCACTACCAAACCAGCTGTTTTCACTGACTAGTTATAGCAAAATACCTCTTGTGCTTTTGTGCCAAGAGCGGTGCTTTTGCTTCTATTACATTGCCATTTTTTAAAATTTGATAAAAACACACACACAATAGTTGCAGTAAAATTGGATGTTAATCTAAAATGAGTCTAAAAGTACAGCTAATCTGCATATTCTTGCTCTGCATTTTGGGCAGAAAAATGTGGCAACCTACCAAGAAGTAGCTCGAAACTTGAGATAACCTTTAACATTTTGTTGAAAGGGACCAATAAAACAAGATGAATTGGCCAGACCAGCAAATTGAAAATATAACAGCTACGTTTTTATTCTATCTTTTAGGTTTGGAGGGCAGATATGGGTCAACGCTTTAACTGCAAGACGACTTAAAAAGCCACCTGTTCCTCGGCTGGAATGCTGCTTTTGAGAAGGTGAAGAATGCGGAAAACTGTCTCTGTGCTATTGCTATCCTATAAATAGTTTGAGCATGTGTGTACGTGGTGTGAAAATGTGTGTTATTCTATGAATGTACCTGTGGAAAGAACTGCAGGATCACGGCTCTAGGCAACACCTTATTGTTGCCTGTGTAGACTAAAGCAGTGTTTGGTGTGTGTGTGTGTGGGGGATATATCAATTGTCACTTTCATCTGTGCCATTAGAGAGGAGTCTGTAGTTTCCCATCTGTTGCTCGGCTCTTCCATGCCCAGACGTTTGTGTGTGATTATTGTCTCTCTATATTGGGAGTTTATGTGAATCCCCGTTCAACCCACCAGACTTTAAAGAGACTGTTTGCTCAATACTGTGGCAAAGAAACCACCTGTTTAAATAAAAACCAGAGGGAAACTTCTCTTTTCCGTTTTCAATATTAACAGATTCTTCAAAGGGCACACTTATCGTGACACACATCCCATTTATCTCTGTGTGCGCCACTGTTGCTACACTGGGACTGATATTGATTTCCAGGTTGGTACAAGCCTCACGGGGTTCACACAGGATCAAGGCCAATCAATATGTAGTGCTCGTCTGATAGACATCGGTAAAACACATCAGACAAAGGAATTAATAAAAACAAGTCGGCTTCCCACACTCGTGTGAAGTGAAAGTGGCATGTTGCCTTTACAAAGCGACTCTAACATCACTGGATATATACAGTATACATCACTTGCAATGTATCCCGATACAACTGTTCGTATGATATCTTACGAAAAGTTATTCCTCATTTTTCGTACGTTTTCCTACTAATGTCCAGCATCACATGTCAATTTCCACTTGTTACACGCATAGTCTTTTCAAAATAAACTCACATCTTCACAGGAAACAACTTGGTTAGGTTTAGGCAACAAAACTACTTGGTTAAGTTTAGGAAAAGATCGTGGTTTTGGTTAAAATACAGGAAGTGGCGTAACTTAAGTACAGTACAGTAAAGTTAAGTGAAAAATAAATCTTAAAATCTTCTGGTTTCACACGGGATACCCAACCATGATGTTTTCCAAAACCTAACTAAGTGGTTTTGTGGCCTAAACCTAACTGCGGCAGTTACCATAGTTTTGTTGCGTGGCGTAAAAATGACACGCAAAAGAGGCAAAATGCGTTCTCATGACACGCGGAATGTCCTTGTAATGTTGTGCTATTTATACGCTTTCCCATAAGATTGGGTTGGCTTGAGAGACTGGGTGCTAGCTAGGGCTGTCCCTATCATGGAGGAGAAACTTCTCTGTGATCCCGTTAGCCATTGTTAACTCTTATCTCAAGTCACGTGTGGAAGCTGCAGCTTTTCATAGCAGGAACGTTGATGTATTGCTGTTGTCATCGTCTCCCTTCTTCTCTCAGAAGCTTTATCAATTTTACCTTTGTCAGTGTTCCAGTATCAACCTTGTGTTGAAAGAATTTCAAACTTGTTTGACCTTCTCTGTCGGTTCTGTCTCCGGCATCTTTTTCACTACTATGTAACAGTGCTGTTTTATGATGTAACCTTGAATTAAAATCCAGTTCCGAGGGCAAACAGACACACTTTCACTCACACCCACAAAACACACACACACCTACAAAACACATGCACATACTGTACGGACACAAGCATAGTACACATAGCCAGGATCACATAAAGTCCTAAACTAACACGGAACACCACTGCAACCTCCTCAGGGGTTCTCATGTGAAACTCCTGGAAGTGTGGGAAGTGTGTCTATGACTGTGTTTGCTCACAGGTACAGTACGTACAGGTTGTTATGGCTAGTAGTAGCAAAAAAATGTTCACAATGTTCACACAGACAATACATTCCATTATGATTATTATGAGCCAGTTTAACTTTTTTACCGGGCAATAGGGCTATGTATTGGCAAGAATCTGGCGATACGATACTCATCATGATACGGGGGTAACGATTCAATATATTGCTGTATGCAAAATGTTTTTTGCCCAAAACTGCATGTGATTATCATAAAGTGGGCATGTCTGTAAAGGGGAGACACGTGGGTACCCATAGAATCCATTTTTCATTCACATATCATCCCTTGACCTCAAAGGTCAGAGGTCAAGGGACCCCTGTGAAAATCGCCATGCCAGATATCCCTCGCCAAACTTTAGCGTAACTTTGGATGTGTTATTTAGCCTCCTTCTCAACAAGCTAGTATGACATGCTTAGTACCAATGGATTCCATCAATTTTTGTAGTTTCATATAATGCCAGTAACTTCACTCTATTTAAAATTTAGCCTGCTACAACCTCCGAAAGATCGAATAGAGACTAGACCCGACAGCGGGCCTGATTTTTAAGAGGTTAATTAAAAATCGCTAAAGTGTTTTGGAGAATCAATACAGTATTTCACAACATTATATCGCGATACTCATGTGTATCGATATTTTCTTACACCCCTACTGGGTAAATGTTGCATTTCTGTTTTTGGAGCCCTCTTGAGACTCCCAGTGAATCAACACAGTGGCTTCATTGAAATGAATGAGGGGGCTGTGTTTTCATAGTTTTTTACTAATGTTGGTCTGAGGACGGCCCTGTACATCCAGCAGACACAGAGCAACACAAGCATTCAACTGGATTGTTTCTGGCAACCTGATGAATGTATGTCCAATATTCACATCGTTTTACCTCTATTCCCATCTCCATCGGGGCTGCACCGTCATTAAAATTCAAGCCGGGAATCTGATGTCAGCCCAGGCCGATCTCCACACATTCACAACACAGCACGTCGAAACCCCAAAAAAACCCAGCTAAAAGTGGCAAAAAAAGCTTTATAGAGCTTCAGTATTTAATAATAATCTGTAAGTTCAACACTATAGAGGTGATACCTGCCACATCAGATGATCAATTGTTTGTGTAAAATATTGATTAGTGGAGCTTTAAAAAAACACAATTTCT
This sequence comes from Sebastolobus alascanus, assembly GCA_916701645.2. Taxonomy (NCBI): domain Eukaryota; kingdom Metazoa; phylum Chordata; class Actinopteri; order Perciformes; family Sebastidae; genus Sebastolobus; species Sebastolobus alascanus. Next base: position 179,252 of record CAKAOJ020000408.1, read on the forward strand.
GAAACTAGGGCGCTCTTTGTCGAAACTCTACACACAAACACCAGAGGAAACACTTTAACTATATAAACTCATCAAAAATGGTATTTTTGCATCACAACTTTACACACAAACACCAAATAAATAGCTCTTTCCACATGCCAGCTGAACACTGATGTGCAAAGTATAAAAGTCTTTGGCATTTCCATTTGTAGCATGCTGTAAATATAGACTATGAACACAAATGCAATGGAGAAATAAACTAATTTGTTTATTCTCAATACTCATAAAGCCTACCCATAAAAAGTATCTGACACAATTACTTTAGCTGAAGATGACATGAACATAGTTACTGTTGTAATGTAAATAAAATACAGTACAATTAAAGTCCTCTAACTCTCTCTCAAAAATTGGCCTGAATCCTGTTTATAGTGTTCAAGCTCCGATTTCAAAGTGATCTAATTGCTTACAGGTGTTTCCACATTCTGTTCATTCTGGGTGCAGGTGATTGGTAATTGAGTGTAGGTATTTCAATGGCAGCATTTAGATTTGGTTGATGTAATGTAGTTATTTGCAAAAAGTGTATTTTAGAATTTCAAACTGTGTAAAGCAGACAATGTGCATATGATTTAACATACCTGGTACAAGTACTAGTTTTTCTGTCTTGGCAATTGCAAAAAACGGAAAAAAACAAGTCATAGCACATGTTTCTGTGCTTTTTCCTGTTTGAAAGTAGCTTGCCATAGCAACATGAGATGGAAAGTTCAACATTAACCCACTTTGTTGTTTGGTGTATCTGAATTAGACAGAAACAGAAAGTGGTGTGGCCTGAGCTGTATTTAGAAAAGTGAAAACGAGGGCACAGAATTCACAGAAATATGCATGTTTGTTTCAAGTGTGCTTTATTTTAAATACCTGAGAAGCATTGTTGAACTCACACTGCGGCTGTATATTGAGCATCTGGGTCACCAGAAGCACTCAGCTGGTTGTGTGGTTTTCCATTAGCTAGTGGCAGACGCTATGGACTCCACAAATAACTTAACTTAAAAATAACTTCGTAAAAAAAATCCACAGAAATTCCTCAAATGATGCTGTTTGGGGGAGGGTGTAAGACAGCTATATTCAGGTTCAACCACTAATTTAAAGCTTCAGTAGGCAGAAATTTTTTGGAATCATTGGGCAAAAATTCCACATTAACCTTTCAGCATATTGTAATTCAAGTGTTCTGAGAGAAAACTAGACTTCTGCGCCTCCTCATGGCTCTGTTTTCAGGACTTAAAAAAATCTAGCTCGTGACGGGAGACTTTGGCCAATCACAGGTCATTTCAGAGAGAGAGCGTTCCTATTGAGCGTTCCTATTGGCTGTGCTCCGGCTGGTGGGCGGTGCTTGGTATTTCCTCAACTGATCTCAACATGGCTGCTGTGTCACAAACGTTCTCATTTTACAGCTAAACAGTACACTACAAGATGTTTCTGAAAACATTTGAGGCAAGAAATAGGCATTACACTAACAGAATATTGATTCATATTTGATCAGCGCTGCCTAGTTTGACCGTTTGATCGGAGTTTGCGAGTGATAGACAGACGGCTCTCATAGACGGCAGCTGGACGGCCTCCCTAAAATTATAGGTCGGCTGAACTGAAGCTGCCTACTCAGAAGCTCATTCGTGAGACTTACAAATCCACAGGAGAAAGTGTGAAAACTGGTGCTGACAGCAAAGCACAGAATGGTCTGAAACTAACTTAACTATAATAACTACAGCTTGGCTGCGGTCTGACGCCAAAAAAGGCTTACATTCCTCCCTCTTTGATCTATCCCTCTCTTCCTCTCTCTCTCTCTCTCTCTCTCTCTGGAACATGCACAGACATGTCCAGACTGGCTAGAAGGGAAACCCCTGCACATGGTGGGGAAGCTCTGTGCATCCTCCTGAATTATAGGAGTGACCTGTATGTACAAGAGACACAACACTTTGGATCGGGGTTATTGGGAGTTACAAGGTTTCAATGTGATAATCAGCACTGCTTTTTCTGAGCTGATGGGGGGACTAGCCAGACTAATCAGGTCAAAACAATAGCATGATTAGAGAGAGAGAGAGAAGTGAAGATGGGTCAGAGGTAGGCAGATGGACAGACAAACAGAGAGCGGCAGACAGAATCATTTATGAATATGGATGTGTCTACATGAATGCGAGATTAGGCGCGAGCTGCCGCCTGCCTGCACGTGTGCGCATTGTGCACGTCCATATAAATTTGCTTATGCTTCAATTCTTTCTACCAGGGAATGTTTGACCTTTGACCGTCTCCCTGCACCCCCAACAAACACACACACACCCCACCTCGACTCCCCTGTATCCTGGACAGCTGTCAGCAGGGACCTGGCCACAGAGAAAGACCCATCTGTCGCCTTCCTTCAAAGGTCAGGGCTGCGTGTGTGTGTGCGTGTGTGTGTGTGTGTGTGTGTGTGTGTGTGTGTGTGTGTGTGTGTGTGTGTGAGGGAGGAGGGAAGCTCCTTTTCACACAGTTAATCTCTGCTGTTGTTCTCTCTCGCGCTCTCGTGGCACACTTCTGAGGAATACGGCTGCTTTAAATGCAGACGCCCCTCGTGTCCATGTCTGGTGTGTTTAGTGTTTAGTGTGTGTGTGTGTGTGTGTGTGTGTGTGTGTGTGTGTGAGTGTGTGTGTATGGTGCCTCACTAATTTGAAGGTGAGAGTATGTGTATGTGCGTCACGTATCTCACATACTGCCCCTTCTTATATTAAGAACAATACAGTGCATGGTGCATACTGAGCACTTTGCCTATTCGTCATTCTAGTGGCTTTTTGTGTCTCTGCATAGATGTCACAGATTTATTCAGACTCTTAATTCTTTCTGTTAAGAGCCCGAAAATGTTTGTTGTTGCGTGACCCACGTCTTTGATCGCTCTAATTAGATGCATCACAGTTAAAAGCCTCACCGTTTCTGTTTTATTTGAGAATAAATCAATAATTCATTATGGTAATAGGTCTAAATATATTACGTAAGAGCAGATCTATTTAGAACTTGTAGGTTTCACGTCATTCGGTTTAATTTTAGGTTACACTAGTAAATGTAAACAATGTAAAATAAAATGTAAGTGCTTTGAATGAAACACAGGAAATGTTTATTTTCAGGCTGCAATATATTCTGTACTTTATGTTTGCCAGAGTAAGAAAGGTCCTCAGTCTCCCAGCTTAGACCTGACTCAAAAACTGAACCTCAGTTCTTGATTTGACACTGCTCCCCCCTGGTCCATACTGAACTGACCATTAAAATAACTTGTTATCAGGCAGGCAGAGCAGATTGTACTGCTCAAAACATAACTGGGCTCTATTGAATGAGCAAAATTAACTAATTTCACAGTTTCATTAGGATCATATTTGATGATTTCATTTTGATTTGAAGGATGTCTTAAGATAAATGCATTAAATTTATTAGCAAATGTATTAAAGGTACTATATGTAACTTTCAGAAAATCCTTGTTATCAATGACACCGGTGGCCGTTAAGTGAACTGCAGTCGGCAGTCATATATAATACACAAGATAAACACACTCTGTAAATCAGCATCATTGTCCTACAGTACAGCTGAACAAAATCTCTGAGGAAGTTCAGTTTCTTCAAGTCATAGATCCCCTTTTTATATCCTAATCTCCGTTTCCTTCAAGAGAGGATATTAAGTTGGAAATCCCCTCCTTGTTCACACTATTTTTTCAGCATAAATGTCCAAACATTCCTCTGGAATTACAATATGTGTGAAAATCTAACGTTACTGCGGCTGATTTGTAGGCTTCAGATCTTATCAAGGCAGCAGATTACACTTTGAATTCATTCCAAGTAGTGCAGCATGGAGCAGTCAGCAGGCCAATAAAACATTGTGACAGGTAGGAACTAGTTTACAGTGTGAGAGAGAAAGAATAAGAGAGAGAGAGATTTAGAACAATGCATTCATGTTATATAAAGGGATTCAGGGAGAAAACAAAGGTGCTCTCTGTGTGATTACTGAGAATCATACGCAAATACGTAATCTACTGTGTGTAGCCCTGTTACAATACACTGTTGAAATAAAGACAAGATTAGAGGCATGGGGGCAACAGGTAAGCAGTAGTACTGTACATTAGCACAGGCCAATCGTTATTATTTAATCGTAAGTGCAATCGGTTGTGGACCAAAGTGTATATAATGTTTCTCATTTCAGTTCACAACTTTTACTCAAACTTTTACCTCTTTAAAGAGGTATTGCACATTGTTAAACAATTTTTTGAGCTGTAAACTAAATGATACGACTGTACTACTGGTGTTAATTTTGACATTTCTTACCAAGTTTATAAAAAATCTGCATTTCATAGGTTGAAAATGGCTCAACATGCCATCTACTGTTTTAAATCATCCCTGAACCTTGCAAGGCCAATGGTGACATAGAGTCGACCAGTTCGGACTTAGGCCTATGTCATGAAACGTTGTGTTACCCGCTCATTATCAACCACTGTATGCTAACTAATGCACATTTCAGTGTATCTAGTATCTTTTCAAAATCCCTTTAACTCTGTTTTTGATTGTTTCCTTGTGACTAGGTGTCATTTCACACAGGACAAATCGTTTTTAACATGCAGTATGCAGTTACTGGTCATGTGGATGTGTACTGAAGGTCACTGTAATGGAAACCCTGAAAGAAGGGCTTTATAATGAAGAGTTGTACCGTGAGATGTCATTTCGGCGTGTTCTCTTCATCTACTGAGCTGAGAAACATTAAAAGTTATGAGCAAGAAAATGGGGCACACCACAAAAACCAATCATCACTGACACACCCAAAACAGCAGCAGGGCACACTGTGTGTGTGGTTATACAGTGATGTCGCAACATTACAAACATACACTGATAAAAAAAACAAAAAAACACCTTCGCCATTACACAACCGCAGCTTAGGAAATATTGTACGTGAGAAGAGATGTAGCCGACATGACCCGTCTGTCACCACCTGTGTCACCTCAATATGTTCCACCTGTGGAGATCAGACGCTGATTTGTCTCCATGTGTTACTCAAACACAAATAATCTTAGTAATATCAAACCAACTAAAACAACCCCAGAAATACCTAATCATCTAAATAAGAATTAAATCTGTGTTTACATGAACAGAGAACAAATTACTAATATTTGCTCAATTAAAATCATCACCCAGGATGTCAAGCGGAGACAAAATAATCCATGAAACTGTCATTTGTTTTTACAATAGTTAGTTTTGCAGCGCCTGTCAAGCTTTCTATTGTCATACAGTATACAAATGCAGTTGTTAATGGTGGCAGATTTACCACTCCAAATTCAAAGTAACCATTACAAGAATTACTTGACTTCAGACAGAACAGAAGTAGACAAAAGCAGTCTTTTCATTTCAGGCATGAAACTAATTAAGCTAATAGCTCTATGAGTTGGTTGAAAGTACCTACGTCTCTATGACTTTTTAATGTTTCCACCTGACTTGTTTTAAAATGAAAACCCTGTTTAAGGGATCTCATTGGGCAAGTTACTCAGTAAGTGTAATGAGTTACTTTTTACTCCTTATAAGTAATAATATTACTTTGCTTATTACTTGGTATCCACAGTAATTAGTTACGTTACACCTGCCGCGCGTTCACGCCATCGTAACATAAGCCTACCTAGCACAAAAACCAAACTTTCTGGTAATGCAGCCTTACTTGAATTTATGTATATAATTACTGTTTTGGAAATTGTAATCCCACTCGTTACTGGGGAGAGAAATAATATTACAGTAATGTGTTACTGCCCAACACTGGTCTTAAATATACACTCAATTGCTACATATATGATATTGTGAGGCTAAACCTGAACGCCACAGGCTTAAAGTAAGCATCCACACCAGTTGATGACCCATGATGACATAGTGTGACGGCCCAGGGTGTTGTGTTGTTGCTGTGTGTTTTTCAGTGTTGCTTGTTCCTGGTTGGTTGGAGCTGTTTAAGTAATTGGAGGCAGCTATAGCTACTGTCTCCTGGTTGCTTATAACCCGCCCCATCCTGTGAGTCTGGCACCACCTTGTGCTATGTGGGACATTTGATTGCCTCAGTTAACCTATTTTCCTGCCAGTATCATTTGTTACAATTCATATTTTTTTCCATTTGTTAAACTAATTCAACCTTTGTTAAATAAAACTTTCTTTTGGTTAATCCCTCGTGTGTACTTCCCTTATATGCTGTAGTCTTAGAGCCGGACCATAACAATATAAATAAAAAAATTTTCAGCTGGTTAGTCCTAGTATCATAAGTATGATGAGAGTCTGATCTTACATTTGTCCTACTGTATCATCGTGATATAATGCTGGTTGGCTACTTAGCTTAGCTACTTGAACAAGCAGACAGAGAGAGAGATTTTCATGCTTATTTTCAAACAGAGTGTTTCACTGTTAACATTATAAGAGAAAAGGCTTTCAGGATGAGGACTAACCAATGTGTTTGGCAGACTTATCACTGGATAACAAGTTTTCCCGGGGTTTCTGGAGTGTAAACTAAAAAGCAGGACAAAGATACCCTGAACTCTGAGATAGTAGCATTCACGACCATGCGGTTCACATAATAATGAATGTAATTCCACTGACTGTAATCCCATAAAATGAATATAAGCTAGTTAACTGGCTATGCTAATGTTTACATCTTACATTAGAGAAGAAAGGTAAAGGTAAAAAAAAAAAAACACTCTCTGAGTATCAATCCTACTAGAGCTCCATGCACACTGTGTCAACGTGTGGACAAATCCAAAGCTTAACAGGCCTGATGTAACACGTTACGGTGACTAAGCTATGATTGAACAATCGCTGTTCAGGTGAAAGATTTAGCGAACAGTCCATTGTCAGCAAATTGAGAAACTAGGGGATAATTTTCCTGCTAATGCCTTGATGTCAAGATGTAGTGGAAAAGGATGGTTGAAGGTGTACAGGTCTGCAAACACGGCATGCTTGCACACAAATGCTACTCAGAATCGTAGATGATTCGTCTGCAATGAATATGTTTCATCTCAGAACAAAAAGGGACTAAGTAAGTGGGCCTACACACACACACACACACAAACACACACACACACAAACACACACACAATGCATTTACCGGAAGTGGTTTTAGTTGGGCTGAGCTGATAAAAAATAAATGAATTCAGTGATGGAAGGAAAGAGAGGGAAGGAATAAAAGCAGTAGATTGGGAGAGAGAAGAGAAAGAGACAGATGTGAGTGAACTTGCCCGGAGGGAAGGAGAAAGCACAGGAGTGAGTGATGCAGTCGAGCAGCCGTGGGCGGTTTGCGAAATGCTGGGTGATGGTTTGGGAGCAATGGTATTGCACTGTTTGTGAGTGTGTGTGTGTGAGAGAGAGAGAGTGGTTGTGTAGTATCATCTCCTGTGCCTGCGTCATTACCTTGATTAGACTGCAGAAGGGAGAGGCAAGGAAACCCCAGCCCTTTCTTTCCCCTCCCTCTCTTCCTCTCCCTCCTCCACTTTATCTTTTCGTCTCTCTTTCTGTCTTTCTCTCAGTCTGAGTCTCTCACACACACTCATACATTTCACATCACAGTAAGTGATTCTTGTAAATAGGTGAGTTTTTTTTACTGTCATTCTTCTTCCTCTATCCATCTCGCTTTCTGTTTTATGAAATACTCTCATGTCATAATGTAAGCCTAATATGCGAAAAAAAAAACCCAACCCAACCAAATATGCAAAAAAACACGAGCGCCTTGATCTACTTCAGTGTTTGCAGTCTGCCGTAAACAGCACAAAGGAAGTCACTAACTATGCCCCGTGTGACACCGCTGTGGTCGGATTTAGCAACAGTGCGAGGGTGTGTGTGTGTTTGTGTGTCTGTTTTCTCAAACCCGTCACTATAAAACATATGTCATTCAAATATTGCCCTGTAAAAACTCCCCTGAAGACTGACCTTTGAAAGCCTTCTAGCAAGATAAAATGGTCAGACTACTTGTCATACAGGTGCCTCAGATAAGCTGATCTTTATTACTGCCTGTAAATGGATGTTTATGAAAACTTTGGCAAGTTACTTGTCATTTTTACTCCTGTTGTTATACAGTACAGGTCTTTTAAAATGTTTAAAATGTCAAAGTTAACGCGACAATAACGCGTTAACGCAAATTTGTTTTAACGCCACCAATTTCTTTAACGCATTAATGCAACTTGCGATTTCGTAGGTTGTAGCGAGCTTTAGTTTTAAAGTTAGAGTGAAGATACTGGTTTCATATGAAACTAGAAAACCTAAAGAATCCATTAGTACCAATCATGCTGGCTTGTTGCAAAGAAGGTTAAACAACACTCAAAACTTGCACTAAATTTTGGCGAGGAAAAACTGGTTTTGCCATTTCACAAGGGGTCCCTTGACCTCTGACCTCAAGATATGTGAATGAAAATGGGTTCTCTGGGCACCCACGAGCTGTTGTTGCCTGTTGGGCTTCAGTTTGCCATGTTATGATTTGAGCATATATTTTTTGCTAAATGCAGTACCTGTGAGGAATTCTGGACAACATTTGTCACATTTTTGTGTTGTTCATTGATTTACAATAATAAATATATACATACGTACATTTTGAACAGATACAAAATGTGTTAATCGCGATTAACTATGAACAATTAATCACGATTAAATATTTGAACCGATTGACAGTAGTAGTAGTAGTAGTAGTAGTAGTAGTAGCAGTTACAATGACCCTTAAAGGAATGAGAACAGAATTATAATAAACATAATTATAAATATTTTAATCGATTGACAGCCCTAGTTTAAATATTTTATAGAAAAAGCTAAATTTCACTTAAAGCTGCATTTGTTGATTTATTGGCTACTTGTGTAGCTTTGTGAGTGAGTTTTTCTTGATATGTCCCCTTTAAAGTCTATCCCATTGCTGTTTATATTTACTAGTGACGTGCCCGTTTGTGACGTGCCCGTTCGGAGCGGGCTGATTGCTTAGATCCAAGGACGTGGTGCCTGCAGCAGTGTCGAGAACCGCTCATCGCTCGTTGACTCCAGAAGTGAAGAAGAGTTTGGTTGTTATGATACTATGTCCAGCATCCAGACAGACAGACATTCCTAGCTTTACACTTAGATTTATATTAAATTAACTCTTAAACAACTGAGAAATTGCTCTTAGTTTTCTAACCTGGGGGGGAAAAAAGAGTGAAAAAATGAAAGAAAGTGAGAGAAAATATAAAAGTAAAGGTGGGGAGAGATTGTGAAAGTGATAGAACCACTGCATGACCTTCTAACATCCTGTCTCCCCAACCACCAGCAATGCATTTCACCTTTAACAAACCAGAGAGGAAACAAACATAACCTTTCTCTATGGAAAATGTCTGACGTTACAGCCGCGTTTCATTGCTCATCACTCCTTATTTGTAGTGGTGACCCAGTAAAAAGTAATATTCAACTATTTTGTTGCCCCCTCCGGCTTCAAAACCTCTCCCACTGACTCTCGCTTTCAGATTGAGAAAACATTTCTGTCTGGCGGCCGTGACACAGTGTGGCGTTGGTTCAAAACGGGCTAAATAAATCTCCAGTGTGACATGTCATCGTGCCCACCTCGCGATCGTTCGCTATGTGTGGTTCTCACAGCATGTAATGTTCTCAGAGTACGTAATGTTATACGTGTTGATAAAACTGACTTTTTGTAAAAGCTATTACACTGGCATTAAGACAAGAATGTCCTTTCTTTCTTTCTTTCTTTCTTTCTTTCTTTCTTTCTTTCTTTCTTTCTTTCTTTCTTTCTTTCTTTCTTTCTTTCTGACTGAGGAGACAGACGGACACAGACATACAGAGAAATAAAAGCTGAGGTTGCAGGCAGTCAGTTTAGTTTAGTGCTGCCGGGGTGCTGCCAGGCAAATGAGAGACCAGCAGATGGCTGGAATGTAGAAAATGCCAAAGATCAGAGGCCAGCAGAGACACAATGAGATTAGAAGGGAAACAGAGAGCAACCGCCCAAAACTGAGCTGTAAACATCCTCGTGAGCTTTGAGGTGTGCTTTTTGTGTGCGTGTCTGTTAGAAAAGAGGATTTTAAGAGATGTTGCGTGCAGAGATATTTTGTGTCGTTGATTTGTTGCTTTGATTGTGCAAACATGATAATTTTCTTGAGGAGGCATAACACTTTGAGTTGAGGTGGTTTTCATAGTTCGTCAAAGTAAAGTTTCATCTTTGTAGGATTAAACTTTACTGTAAAATTTAAGTGTGGATGATTATAGTCAAGATTTGTTAGATGAGTTTTTTTAGATGAAATTATTAAATTAAAAAAAATCCATTAACAAATAGGGTCAACCAACCACAAATTGTCAGAATGTGCTAGTGTTGGCTGTGTAATACACTCAATCACTTTAACAAAGGTGTTGCAAAAACAGACAAGGTACCAACATCTTTAAACTTTAAAAACTTTATAGGAGAAATGCACATCTAAGTCTGTTTACAGGCATCGGGGAGTACTACTGAATATGTCCCGATCAGCAATGCAGTGAGAAACAGGGATTGGACCCAAATGCATACAGACAAGGAAGCAGCAAGATGAATTCAGTGCTTTATTTTCAAAAAGCTTAGTGATCAAGAGGTCCAAATGGAAGAAAGGTAGCAGGCAGGTAACAAGGAACTGCATAGCAATGATGATGATCTGACAAAGGAACAGAAGAAGTGGACCGGTAGTGAGCAACTGATGAGACAATAAGACGCAGGTGAGGAGGTGGGCGTGGAAGGCCAGGTAATTGCAGAGCAGATGACGTTAAGTGTAAGCAGGTGTGTACAGTAGATGGCTATGGCAGTCAGGTAATGGAGAAAGGAGGGAAGGAAAATGGTAATGAATAGTCTCTGAGGAAGTGGGGATGTGGCTAAAGAAGAAGGACAAGGGAACAAACTGGGACAATATATGTGAAAAAAGTTGTATAAAGGCCCAGACACACCAAGCCGACATCAAAGAACTAGCGGCGATGAAGGCCGACTGTTGCATTGCCTTACGTCGCCTTTGTCTTGGCTGACAAGTTGCACTTGAACACACCGCAAAGACTACAGCCGACGGCCAGTTACCACGTATGTCCTGCGCCTGCGTGAGAAGAAATAACTCTCCACACCAGCAGGCGGCGGTAGTCTGTATTCGTCATTCAAAAAGGGAAACCGGAAGACCGAGGACTTCGGATATACAAGCCGTTGTTATGATACGTACATGAAATAAAGCGGCGTTTGCCGACCATTTTCAATCCACTCTCACTCACCACTTAGCTTTATTCCAGATTCAACATGCTGAATCGGCTGAAAAAACCTCCAGCACGGGCAGACTAGAGCCGACAGTGTGGAACACACCACAAAAACTAGGCCAACAGACGCTCACCGACGGCCCCAAACTGTCCGACGGCCGGCCGTTGGCTTGGTGTGTCAGGGCCTTAAAGCCTTTTGTGGCTCCAGAGGGAGCTGTGTGAAGTCTGATGAATTGCCTCAAGTGATGTCACTTGAGTCAGCATTGGTTGGGACGACAAATTTGATAATAAAAAAAATCTGGGGGTGTGGAGTTAGAAAGAAGTGAACTTGTAGCTTCTCATCTCTGCGGGCTAGCAACTTCAGGCTACATTAGCTGCTACTTACATAACACACCCGAATCTCCATATTGTCTGCAGTTGAGTTGCATTGTGGGTAATGTAGGCGACAGGTTTTGAAAAGGAAGAAAAAGGCGTGGAATGAAAAATAAGACGATATCTCTGGTTTTGCTGTATCAATTTTAATATTTTTTTAAACTGCCCATGGTGAGTCCAACAACGTTATAGAGGTGAAACGCTAAATCTGTAGCTTTCCCTTGGAATTAATCTCATTAGATTGGAGACATTTTCAAGAGAGCAAAAACATTTGCCATCCCAGTCTCTCCTTGGAGGTTAGCTATGTGTTGACTTTACAGAAAACTTTTCAAATGCCACTCGATAAACTCAAAAATACCTGGTGATCAAAATAAAAAAGCTATTTTTCTTAACTCTAGAATAGAAGTGAACTTCGAAGATACAAAGAAGTTTTTCATCTGACAGTAATCACATAATTTCACCCTTGAAGACTTCATCCACAACAAGAGTCCTTCACAGCCTACTATATAAATCCACTCCGAGTGTATTTCAGTGAATTGCTATAATTACACTCACAGATGTTCCGAAGAATCACAGTAACATAAGGGCCGAATCTATAATCATGAAACAGCAGCATTACCTTCAAGCTAGTTTGTGAGAAGTTGCAATGAGTTTGTTTCTTTTCAAGAAACCCTGCACTTTCAAAGAAACTATATGTAAGGTACATTATACTCCAAATAGATATGTCGGTACAAACAAGCAAAACGTAATTGTTGCTGGGTCTTAGCAATGGGTAAATCATACTCTGCAGTTGTGTTTGTGTGTACAAAGGCCAGTACACTCTTTCTCTTTGCTCTACGTATGGTCCCTTTTCTCTTATTGTTGAGACAACGGCAGCAGCAAGTAAATATAATGGAGTTCTAAATAACATCAGGGCAACACACTATCCAACTATCCATTTCTTGCACACCACGTGCATGTCATGTACATACGGGTGGACACATGTACAGTATCAGCATGTGTTTGTGCATGTGTTTTTGAGATAAAGAGAGAGTGTGTAGCATTAGAGCTGCTGTGTGAGTGTGCACTGAAGTGACAACACTCCGCTTTCATTACAGAACTGATGGAGAGGCTTTTACAGTTATTTCACCTTGAATTACCTATCAGCAGAGCACAACAGACACAGTCATGTCTTACATAACAGTCACAAGAAAGGGCGTCCAATCATCATTCACTGTGTTTGTGTATCATCAAAATGCAGTATATTTCACCAGCAGCTTCAACTAGCAGCTTACACAACAGCAACAAAAGGAAAGCGTTAGATGTAATGCACCGTTTTATCAAATTATCATTTTAAGCAGGAATATAATAACTGTGTTTCTTCACAACAAAGTTTCAAAAACATCCGACAAACTTGGGGATCACACTACTCAGCCATCTTTGTATGATGTTATTCTCACCAGCGGCCCACAGGGAGGCCAGTCCTCCCCTGATGGAGTTCAGGAAGAGATGAAAGATTGAAGAGAGTGAAAAATAAACTAAGACGGGGAGTGTTTCTGTGCAGCTCATTGGTTCAGGCAGTGTGCTATCGCTGTGGGGATTAGTTTCCCCGTACAGTTACGCAGTGTTCAGTGCATAGAATTAACAAGACTAAGATAAGGTGAGTGCCATTTGAGGTAAAGATTTAAATATCCAATGTAGCTGTGATGTTTGCCAAACAATGAATTGCCAGCCATTGTGACATTATTTTCTGTTTTTATCTTCAAGAGTGTTGCTTGTCATGGCCATGAGTCAATCATAACAACTGAACCTGAGGTGGCACCATAGACTGTATATAAGAAGCGGACGTATAGTCACTGTGACGTCACCTATTGGTTTGTGGACTGCGGTTCTGAAGCCTTGAGTTCTGCATTTTGGCCGTCGCCATCTTGGTTTTTGGCCTTCGCCATCTTGTTTTTTTGCAACCAGAAGTGACACGAGGGTGGAGCATTGTTGTTAAAAACAAACAGTCACCTCACTGTGTCGTGTCTCAAACACATAAACCACGCCCTTAGCTGCCGGTAGCTCCTCACAAGACGCTGATTGGTATACAATCGGACACAAACGCATTACTTCAAGCCAGACAAGATAGATTTTCGTGTGATATGTTATCCCGCGATTCTCGCAGGATCTTGTGACATCGCAAGAATCCAGCTGCCATGCAAGGTAACCCCTATCCAGCCCTTAGATGTGGATTACACATTTTAAAAAATTACATAAAAAATACATGGTTCCACATGTGCTACATTGAGTTAAATTGTGAAGATGTAAATATTCAATATATGAACAGAGTGGATGGAACCAAAAACAGGGAAAAACAGATGGTGCATTATGAAAGCAGTACTTTCTGACTAACACATTACTGGCACACTGGCAGACTGATCTATTGTATCCCCAGAGCGTTGTAAAAAGGCCTTTAATACAATTCTATAAAGGCATAAGACAAAATTACCGCATGCTGTATTATATAATCACAGTTCAGAAAAAAAAAGAGTCAACATAAAGTTGATGTAGACTAAGATAAGCAGTGCATTGTAGCCTCTTTTTTACTTCCTCTGCTAAAAACCCTATTGTCACAGTTTCCCAGAAATCTACAAATGTTATCCAACAAAGGATTTGGCCGTAATGTGTTCACACACCAGATTTGATATGTCATAATCTCACAGTAAGTGAATAACAAGCAACAGCTCTTATGTAGTTGGACTAATTCTGCAGCTTTTGTTAAGCACTCAGTTTGGTGGTATTTTGTTGCAATGAGAGTGAAGGAGGACATCACAACATTACACTGTTCTAGATGCATCCACACATATAAACAGTCTCTATCACAATGATGCAGTCATGGGATAATAGAAAAGAGTGTGTGTTGGAGCACAGCCAGCTGAGCGATCAATCTGTGTGCCTGTGTGTGTGTGTGTGTGTGTGTGTGTGTGTGTGTGTGTGTGAGTGTGTGTGAGTGTGTGTGTGTGTGTGTGTGTGTGTGGAGCCCAGGATAATGCAGGCAGATGCAGTGTTGTGTTGCATAAAAGAGATAATCAATCTAATATGTCCAAAACAGTGATAATAGCCAATATGAAGAAAGTGAAACTAATTACTAATCAGTGAAATTAAAGAGAAGAGGGAAACGTTCAAAGAAATGAGGAACATAACATGTGTGAATGCAAATGAGGACTCAACTCACAGCAGAAGAAGCCACGGTGAAAACCATAAAGCAGTGAAATTCTCTGAAATTTCCAGACAGCTCAGCAACGACTTCCTGTTTGCTTTTGTGCCCTTCACTGCAGCAGCATCCCCTGCATCCTGTTGATACAGACAAAACAGAGATTGATATTGCTGTCATTCTATTTCTTAAATCAGTATTTATTTATCAATATGTGTTTAGTGTATATTGGTTATTCATTTGTGCTTGTTTCTTTGGCTACATGTAAGACCTATTGTACAACATAGAGACCATAGGGTAAAAAAATATGAAAGAAAATAACCCCTTAAAGAATTAAAATACCTTTGAACAGAAGTTAGCTAACCAACCTAGTGATGTAACTGTAATCTAATATTAGAAGAATAAAGCTTTATTGTTGTCAAGCACAACTCTTTCGGCTAATATCACAAACATGTATTTGTTTGGACTATAGTCTGTATATAAAGATGGACAATATGACAGCTCCCCAAAAGTGAAGCCAAAACATCTTGATCGCCCCCTGGTGGCTGGCTGCAGTATAGGTCATAAAGCCCACCTCCTCCATGTTAACCAAACTAAAAAGTCAATGTACACGTCAAATAGATTTTTCCCAAATATTCTTTCTGTCTTTTCTAGGTAGTTCTTATCACACTGATGTACTGTATGTTCCAGCGAATCACTTTTCTGATAAGTTTGGTTTTAATTAGTGTTTTGGTGCTACAAAAAGGGGGTGAGACGTCATGATTGACAGCTGCTCTGTGTGACGTAGTCGCAGAGCCGGAGGCTCAAGAGGAGATGAAATTTTAACTTTCCATAACCGTCACAGTCTGTGTAATAGTGTGTCAATTTAATCATAAATGTAGTTAAAGAGATATTATGGTTAATTGTTGTGTCTTTCTAGCCAAACAGCTACCGGGGTGCTAATGTAGCAGCTAGGTGGCTCACACTAACAAGCTGTGGCCATGCTCGGCTCATGATTGGCTCGGGCAGGTGTGTGACTTCAAAATCTCAAGATGGCAGCTTCCGTATCCGGGAAATTTTGGCTTCACTTTTCTACATTTGGAGGAAGTGGAGACGCATCGCTCATTTACGTAATTATACAGTCCATGGATTGGACACACTGAATGAGTAGTGATCCACTCACACTGTAAAGAAGCAACTGTACATGTTTGTCCCTTTGAATAATGTAAATAATGTGTATTTGTCTAACTAAATGCAAACTGGCTTTTCTTAAGTGTTTAATTGTTAAGCGAAGACTAATCCAAGATACGTTTTATCTGATTTCACAATAAATTCTGGTTTCAAATTAAACAGAAATGAGTTACATGAGATTGTGGTTATAGATGACTTTGAGATTTGGCATAATAATGTGTCTTCTAATAAAACTCCAATACTCCAAAACAGATCTTGCAATTTATAACACACAGAACATCATCCCATCGTAGAAGTATTCAGAACCAATATGACATACTGTGAGTATAATCATTTGTCGTCTTCACCACATAATTACAATGTGTAACATTATGGCATCAATCTACTTTGTCACCTTGAATTGTTTGACTTGGGTCTGGAATCTGATGAGTGACTCATTGTATTTCTTTTTATAGACACATCCAGTCTTTGCAGTCACCTGTTACTCATTCTCACATAACACCTCACTTCAAGAGTCCATCTTTCTATCTGTCCTTCACACGACACCGCAAATGGAGATAAAAACTCTCCAGACCAGTTTTTTGTTTTTTTTTAGATGCAAGCCTACTGTTTTACTGTGTGTATTGTACAAGTAAACTGTACGTAGTGCTGTGAGCACCTGTGAAGAAAATCGTCCCCAGAAATAAAGTGTGTTCCTTTCTCCCTCTTTTACTATTTCTGCCTGAAACATCTGCGGCACTTAAGTCTCTGAGTGTGTGTATTATAGCTTGCCTCTGCGTGGATCCCTTGCCTGCTGTGTATCTCAGCGGAATAGAACAATGCATAACTAAAAGTAGGACGTTGACGCAGGATATGAATAGATTAAAAGCAAAGAGGAAAAAGGCCAATTTGACATACAAAAGTCCACATTGAAAGGGTCGGAAACAGAGTAACGCATCACTGATTGCATCACCACAAGGCACAGTAAGTCTGCAGATTAAACTGGAGGCGTAAACACATCTGGATTTACCAAACTGCCAATTTGCCATAAATAGAACTGCTGCCGTTCCTGACTTCAGGCAATTTCAATCTGCCAACACAACGAAATCCAGTTTTTTACATAATAAGTTGATGCTTTGGTAATATTTGAGACATAAAGATATGTTAAAAGAGTGAGACACAGGATTTTGCATACACTAAATCGCTGAGAAAAGAAAGTGTGTATGTGTGTTTCTATATTCACTCCACTTCTGTCTTGTCCTGCAGGGCAACAGCCAGATAATCTCCAGAGTGGGTGACTGACTGAATGCTGCTATTTTAGCTTTGCACTGTCTGCGTCTATGAATCACTCAGCAGGGTCAGAGCAGAGGAAGGAGAGGGGTTATTACAGAGAACAACAAAAGTAAAATGGCTCTGCTTTTGCTCTTTTTCCAAATTATACAATCGTGTGTCACTCTTCAAAGCCAAATAGGGAGAGAACATGCAGTTGACGTAAGAAGAGCACAAGAGGAGACCCTGATATTTCTGTAAATCTTTTCTCACAACCATGAACATCATCCTACATATGCAGAAAATCTGCAATTAGTGTTTGCCTCTCCACCTGCTTTTTATCATGATTGTAGTATTAGATACTAATCTCCATACAATACTGGAAGAGTGAAGATCTTCTTTCATGTAGAATATCATGTAAAATCATCTAACATTGCTTTTATATTTCACAATCAATGTCTGTATAAGGAAGACACTTTATATCTTCATTTATTATTAGTGTTTGTCTGGTCATTAGGGATGTAAGAAAATATCAATACACATGAGTATCGCGATATTATGTGTTGTGATACTGTATCAATTCTTCAATTTTTCAATCTTTTGGAGGTTGTACCGGGCTAGCGTGAACACACTGAGATCATATGAAACTAGAAAAACCAACCATATCATACTAGCTTGCCGTGAAGGAGGCTAAATAACGCTCTAAAGTTACGCTAAATTTTGGCGAGGAAAAACTGGCAAGGCCATTTTCAGAGGGGTTTCTTGACCTCTGACCTCAAGATATCTGGATGAAAATGGGTTCTATGGGTACCAACGAGTCTCCCCTTTACAGACATGTCCACTTTATGATAATCCCATGCAGTTTTGGCCATGCAGTATAAATGTGCTGGTGTATTTCTGGAGTAAAATTAGACAATATATCGCCATGCCTACAGTATCGCACTACATTGAAACGTTCCCCCTGTATAATGATATGTATCATATCGATTCTCGCTAATACACAGCCCTACTACATCCAGTGAAAACAGTGAACTGTTGAATATGAATTTCCTGAGAGTGATTAAGCACGCGAGGCAAGCTGCGTATGTAGGCCAGTTGCACCAGCATCATTCATTAGACTCTCATTAAATCACACGAAGAGAACAAGCAGAAGACGTAATGAGATAGTAACTGGTGGTGTGATGATATACAGCTACAGTACATGTATCAGTGCTGGTTGTGCAGCTGAATCAGGCCGATCAACAACATCTTACAGTAGATGGTCACAGCTGGTCACAGCTGTCACTGTTTGGCCCCGTTCAGGTTCTGGATCACTGGAGCGAATAAAACATTTTTTTGGAACAAGAGCTGAAGAGGAGCAGAGGATGTTAACCAGCCAAAGGAGTCAGGTTTTGTACGCAGGGGGGTACTGTTGGTCACAAACGCAACACTGTGTTGTCCTCACATCGCACGTCACTGCACTATCCTCATTTGGAAAGCTAATAAACAGTTACAGTTCCATGGAGGAGGGAGTGAGACGGAGAGGAGGAGATGGATGGCGAGGGTCAAGCAGCACAGCTGCACTCACAAAAGACACTTGGGCAGACAGGGAGATAGCTTGCACAATGCTTTCCCCTGATGGATACAACAACATGCTATTATACACACCATGGGTAGTCAACATTTACATGATGAATAGAAAAGAAAGGCCTGAAGCAGTTCCTTTGAAAATAAATCAAACACAAAGTGCGTGGTAGTTTCCTCTGTGTCTTCCTGCTGTGCAGCATTTCACAGCTTGTCCATAATAACCATAAAGTCACGGCTAGAATACAAAATAGTATACGTAGCTCAGATTTTAATGATGTGTCCCATTGGTCGCCATTAAATTAATATTTGGAAGAGAACAGCAGCTTGATCTGAATTCTCTGAGATGACACAGTGGATATGACTTGTTTCTTAATATGGTTGGTTAAAGTGAGTGATTTTTAAAGACAATGGAAAAGGTTTTCTTTTCTCTCTTAAGTTTGCACCACATTCACTACAGATTTTGAGATATAGTGTAGCAGCTATGTAAGATTCCAGTTAGAGGTGTATAGCACAACCAGGGGTCCACCAGGGACCCCCAGGGGTCCATGAGGGAGTTCCAGGGGGTCCCCAGAAAAATGGAGAATAGTTTATTTTCACAATTTAATTCAATATAGAAGTGAGCCCAGTGTGAGTAAGAGTCATAATAGTAACTGTTCTGATAACTTCCTCTGCGGTTATTTCCTCAATTGTAGTTGACAACTATAGAATTCTAGCATTAATCATACCTAACAACCAAAATCTTTTCAGACGGAGGTCCCTGAAGTGAAATCTTATCAAACGGGGGTCCATGACCTAATGTGTATCAAGTTAGAACTCCTTGACACGAAAAAGGTTGAGAACCACTGGTCTAGAGGATAAGACATTAAGCTTATAGTTTGCAGACTGAGCTTCACTGTTGGAGATTTTGCTTTTTATTTAGACAGCATCACACAACAGAACATGTCTTCATCAAGCTTGAACAAGAACTAATATAAAGCTTTTACATAAGGATGGGCAATATAATATATAATATATATAATAAAATTATATAAAAATGTCTATCATATATTTTTCTATATCGTTTCTATCGCGATATAGGCTAGGCCTATTCTTCTGTCTTTTTTCTCTATAATTTCACCATATCGCCCAGCCCTACTTTTACCTGATGTGGATGAATCATTCTCAATGCATGAAGATAATGCCATTTTGTAATATACCAACAACCCTGAATGTTGTAAGTCAAAATGTTGTACTTTAGCATTCATGTTATGTGGATGTATTTGACTCTATTGGTGACTATCAGGTAATAAAGATTATCATGTTCAGCCTCTGCTGTGGGACAGATAGCTTCCTCTGTGATATGAGAAAGTTCTTTACTGGTGTTTTGCTGACATCTACTGGACAAAATTTATATATTACGTATAAAAAAGGTTCAAGGTCCAAAATGTCACTTGGAAAAAAGACTTTCTTATTTTTATTGTCATTCAGAAGTTTTAGGGATTCGTAAAATAAGAGAAATCTCATTTTGTATTGTTAAGTATTGAATAAAGTTAAATATAGACAAAACTAATTATCGTTCTTTTCATGTGGGCTTCAGACAGCAGAAAAGTGATCACTGAACTGACTTTGGCTTATAGTTTGTCTCAAGACTTGTTTGAGGAGGTCATAGATGAAAGATGAATGTCGTTTGAGGTCACATAATCTCTGGTTTACTTTACTTTGAGCAAGATTTGTCAATTGATTTAATATGCTTACTGTGGTTTTAATTTTTATTTTTATTACAATCATATATTTTCATGTACAAATGAGAAGTAACCTTTGTATCACTGACTGTTTCCTGTCATGCTGAGTGTTTGCCGATGTAACTGCAGAGGCAGAATAAGGCATATGCTGTAATGGCATCAATGACGACCCTCCCACAGATGAACTTATACAGGGAAGTGACACCTCAACAGAATTATGACCAATGACTATTTGCACTATTTCCACTATTATGAAATGACACAACCCTAACAAGCCAAATAAGCAAAGCTCCTGGCAACAGCATGCAAAATGAGTCACAGAAATCATGGAGGGGTGACCCAGGCCTTTTCAGTCCATGGTGACCTTCTGCATCTGGTTAACCAATTCAGTATCATCTCACTTCTTAAAATGAACTTTTATCTGAAGGATTTCTTCAGATTGATTTCGTTTATTTTTAACCTGTCCTTGTTCTGTGTTGTCTCTGTTGAGAAAACTCATGTTTAACTCATCTACCTGGCCGTGTTTCACCCGGGAGTCCGGTATTTCACTCGCCATGTCACGGGGAAGGTTGGTAATGGATGCTAAACATAGATCTGAGCGTGACAGATGAGGATTTCCCTGACAGCTGAGAAATTTCCTGCAGGTCAGCTGATGTGTGTTGTGGCAACCAAGATGTAAACTTCATGGCACCCTGCTCAAATGTCATATCTGGAAGTTCATCATTCTTACATTATTTTTAATAATAAAAGGAAGTATCACCATTAGGAAACCTGAATGTTATTTAAAGCTGAATATATCTGAACAAAAACCTGAGAAAAGCCTTCTATATACAGAATTGAATGTTAATGCAACCCATTAGACTACACCATTTTTCACTTACAACATAAGCTCTGAGAATAATTGGAAATATGTTGTATTCACAAAGAATTTAACATATAGCTTCTTTAACGAAAATCTTTTTCAATGCTTTGTATGTGAATGTATATGTTTGGGATGTAAATGTAGCCCTGCTTTATAAAGGCAGTCAATTGTAACTTTGTGGTTTTGAAGCTGAGACAATTACATTTTTGTCCTGCCCTAATAATGGTTCACAGGAAAAACACACACCCAGGTATGGCTACTCAGAAACACCGGTGTAATACAGTCTGGTTCAAGGGAAAAAAACACACCCAGGCATGGCTAATCAGAAACACCGGTGTTTATACAGTCTTGTTCACAGGAAAAAACACACCCAGGTATGGCTACTCAGAAACACCGGTGTTTATACAGTCTGGTTCACTTGAAAAAACTCACCCAGGTATGGCTACGCGGTCAGAAACACCAGTTCATGGGAAAAAACACCAGGGACAGACTTCACCATTAGGCAACTGGCCGGGCCCCCAATTAAAAGGGCCCCAAACAGCTATAGATTTATCACGATGTTTAGATATGAAAATTGTTGAATTATGTTACTATTCTAACTCATTGTACCTCAAAATGAACTTACAAAAGGCCCCCAAAGCACTTGAAAAAAACAACTGTATACTACGTTATGTGTACTTCTACTTCAGACGAAAACATTCTAATACATTTACCTGACAGACAAATGTTACTTAGTACCAATACCAACATTCCCAGTTAGAGAAAGGGTTAAAAGTAAAGCTAGATGGCGTTTGCCTGGGGCCCCCAAACCATTAAATTTGCCCCAAAACACACCCAAGTCGTGGCAAATGGAGGTTAGAAACACTGGTGAAATACACTCTGGTTCACAGGAAAAAAAAAAACATAACAACATATACTGCATACTGTGTACTTCTACTTCAGAGAAAAACATTGTACTACATACCTGACAGAGAAATGTTACTGGTTACATTGCAGATTCCGATTTTACTCATAAAATATATAATAATTACAATATGATTAAATATAATTAATTAAATTATCCAGCATTATATTATAATTGAAAGCTCCACCTTGAACAGACGTTAAGTATATGGGGAGTGGGAAGTCACCAACAGCAAGTCGGCCATTTTTGGAGGATAAAGGGTAAGAGTGCCATCCGCTGGCTGTTTACTGCAAGTGTCAAAAGCTAACACAAAACACTACACGGTGAAAAAGATTCAAACCCGAATTGTAGTATATATAGCATACAGTCAGACACAAAGATAGGTTAACGTTATGGGTTTCATTCTGCAAGATACCGGTAGATTAAATATGCAGTATTAGCCAACGTTTTCTTAGTATTCAGTCAACATAACATTAGCTAGCTTATCTTTGTCCGGACGATTGTGTAGTGGAGGCATTTGGCTTGTAGATCTTAATGTCATATACTGACCCGTTTGTAAATCAAACATCAGCCTAATTATAAGGATCTATATCATAAACTAACTTTAATTTTGTAATATGTCGCCCCTTTGCCTCTGTCAGCTTCTCTTTATATGGGTATTTGTCTTTCGCACGTACTTTATACATTTCTGATGATGAATGATTGACAGGTGACATGAATAGACCGGTGACAGATAATGACAGCTACCGTAGCTCCGTATGCTACCATCCAAAAGTAGCGGCGTGTCCCAGAATGCTCTGCGATTCCCATTCCCTATTGTGTTGATAATGCCTCTCTAATCACTTGAAATACAATTTGAATGCAGGACTTTTACTGTGCAGTATTGCAGTAGTAATAAGCTATAAACGGAATTCAGAGCATATTTGTGATTCAGTCAGTCTCGGCCGCCCGTCGATATGCGTTTCCCCCTTCCTAAACCTGAACCAACCCTTATCTCTAACCCTAACCACTGAGGGGGGACACTATCATTTTAACAGGAAGGAAACACTATTACAAGGGGTACAGACGGACTTCGACATAACACCAGGGTAACACATGGCTCTCAACATCGTGAAGGCACGAACAGTGCAAAGTAAACAAGACAACAGTGCTGACAGAGCTAACGGCTGAGCTGGCAGCTAGCAGCTAGCAGTGCTAACTACATAGCTAAGGTGCTAACAGCACAAATAGTGCGCAGTGGGACACACACAGGGGGGGGGGGGGATTATTTAAATGGCAAAGTTATTAGTGTGTTAGCCTATAAGTTATTATGGCAAAAACTTACACAATTTGAACTGTTCCTGTAGGCTATCCGCTTGTGCTCGCTGACTCCAGGGAAGTGAAGAAAAGCTATCCAGCATTCATGTAGCATTAGCAGCAGTTAGCAGGCTACATCCTGCATCCAGCAGCAAAAGTGAACGCCGCAGACGACATAGTAGACTCCCATGGTTGAGCCCTGTCAAGTGAACAAGCAAATTTGGGAAACTCTCGCGAGACGGTTAAGGTTTGGGCATTGATCTCGAATGGTTAAGTTTAGGCATCGTCGGGCAGCAAGTCTCGCGAGAGTTTTTTGTAAGTCTTTGCAGATCTCAGATCAAATTTCGCAATTTGCGGGTTATCTTCTAGACACGACCCTGAAACCCCGCCCCCGCTTCTTCTTCTTCTTCTGTATTTATGGCGGTAGGCAAACCAACTTTTATTAGAAAATAATAATAATAATAACATACATGTTAAGTGTGAAGTAGTTCGGATGAACAATTCTCGAGACACACAGACAGACAGACAGAGATTCCTTTCTTCATAGTTAGACATTTGGTCATCTGTCCCAGCAAGCACTGGGTGCAAAGCAGGTAACACCCTGGAAATGTCACCTATCTATTGCAGGGCCTCAGCCCTTGATGTGCACATACTCTACCATTTGCACACACACGTACACAGACACACACACACACCCAATACAACAGCCGTTAGGGTCTTTTGCAGCTGAATGGCATGTCCTTTACAGAAGGTAAGTGCACCAGCTTTACATGCTGCCTCAAAGAGTTTTGTGCCACCAACAAAAACTTTGTATGGTCCATTCAAACAAGAGCTCCCACACACGTATGCTCAAACTCACACAACTTCATAAGCAGACACACATGTAGACGGACACACACACACGCCTCCCTCAAACTGAAAGCCCATGGCCTCTCTCCTTAGAGGGGCAATAAATACTTTGTAGCTGTGCCAACAGACAGCCCCTCTTTCAGAGTGTCAGCCAGGCTCTGAAAGAAAGCACTAAACAAGGACTTAAAGAAAACATCAGCTTTTAAACTTTATGACATTCATCATATACACACAGGTAGCCTATGCATGACATTTGACCCCTGCATTTAACCCATCCAAAGCAGTTAGGAGCAGTGAGCTGCTGTGAAGCACCCTGGGAGCAATTTGGGGCTCAGTGTCTCGCTCAAGGACACTTTGACATGCAGACAGTGGGAACCGGGCATCGAACCACCAACCTTGAACTGAGCTACAGCCGCCCCATCAAGTAGTGATGTAAAAGTATTCCTCGAGATAAAATCTGCACATTTTATTTACGGTACTGAATACAAGATGCTATTCTTGCAGCACCTATATATCAATGAGGCAACAAGTGAACTTGTGTAGTTCATTTACCACACTCAAATCTAGACTGGTTGTACAAGACCATCTATGATTTCCACTATAGATTGTTATTTCCCCTATAGAGGCATCAGTTGGAAAAATGTAATGTTATGGCCATAAAAAAACAAATGTATACAGAAAAACAACAACAAAAAATCCTGTAATGGGAAAATGCTCTTGGAAGAAAACAGAAAAAAGCATTATTTTTACTGCTAAACTTATTTGTCAGTAAACATTACAATCCATACACACACACACACACACACACAAGGCTCCCACAAAGAGGGAAGTGAACGCTTGCTGAAAGCTAAATTGAAACATCTTGCAGTCATGATGCCATGACTCGCCATTGTTTCCAGGCCCAAAGAGTTGTAGCAGGAGAATGGGAGAAGCGAGAGGAGATGAAGGAACAAGGGGAGAAAGGAGGACCTTGCCACCCATTGGCAGGAGAAAGCGAGAGGAGACTGATATTAGGCGGTCTGTTTTGAAAACTGGTGGACACCCCTTCGCATACACACTCCCTCTCTCCCTCTCTGTCTCTCTTGCTCGCTCGCCCTCCTTCCACCCCCAGCCTCTCTCTCTCCCCCCTCCTCCTTCCTCCTGCATCCCCCCTCCCTGGGAAAACAGGGACAACAAATTAGCCTTCTTTTCTCGGCAAGGCCTGGGGAGGAGGACACTTGGACAGCCCTCAGAGTGTCCGCCTGGAGTTCCCATGGACCCCTCTTGCCCCTTCCCCTTTCAGCCGGCGAGGAAGCAGTCATTGTGCCAGCACCTGTCTCTGAGGAAATTGGTAAAAGTGATGGCTTTGTTAGCCGTCTCCATGACGACCTGGAGAAAAGAGCGGGGCCAGCTAGCAGGGATTGGGGTAGAGATTGGGGGAGTGAGGGGAAAGAGTGGGAGAGGGAGGGAGTTAAGGGGTTCCACAATGGAGTAGCAGTTGCATCGCTTTGGCTTTGCCAGAGATCTATACGTGAAGATGCTGTGACTTGCTGTGTGTGTGTGTTTGGGGGGGCTATTGTGTGTGTGTGTAAATGCAGAACGTGTAAGTAGCAACCAGTGTAGGAATGCCTACCAACCACCTCTCTCTTTCTCCCTCTCCCTCATCCCTGTGGGTGACACTGTGACATCCACCAGCGAAGCAAGGCGGGAGTGTGAATGGGTTGAAAGCAACAAGGTCAGTCACATCATGTCCAGAGAATATCTCCCCCTCGGAGCAGACAGCACACACTTTTAATAATTAAGCAGCTCGGCTCAAACATTCACGTCAGAAGTAAATGAGGCATTTTGTCTGATTCATGACATTTTTTGGCCAATGGAGCTAAGAAATTATGGTAAAATCTGGTGGCGTGCATAATGACTCCTACAAGGGTTTATATTAAAAAGTAAAAGCACTTGTCTGTCTGTATGTCATCAAATCTTCACACAGTGCACAATGAACGCTGGAGAGATTGATGCAGCCATCATCATTTTCAAATCATTGTGGAGCTACATCATTGGTTAAAAGTCTTTGAAATGTCAATATTACAACATCAAAAGATACTGTACTGGAGTGCTTGCGAGATGTCTGAAACGCCCTGATAGAAAATTATTTGATATAAAAGGACAGGGTGAGAATAAAAGCAGTTACATTACATAAGTCACCAAGAGTTACTTTGGCCATTCAAACACTTGTGTTGTGTAAGGGTGGAGTTTTAACATCACTTTGCTCCATACTCACAAGGCTATTGACAGCAGGGTGCAGTTCACATCTGTTTTTAGTCACCATGTGAACTGCAATACTTCCACCCGACCAGCAGATGGTGCTCATTCACTTGCTCATGCAGAAGCAGAATAATCTCAGAGGCCAACAGCAGAGTTTTATGTCATTTTTAACAGTTCGACCTAAACAATTACTTACTTATTTATTATGTTGCATGAAAAATGTTTATATGATTAAAGGCCTCCTAAACAAATAATGGGTGGAATGAGAAAGAAAGAGCGCTCAGCCTTCAATCCATTTAAGTCCAATGATGGCGAAATGTGTTTATAAAGTAATATATTTATTGAAAAATTATATGTTGAGGTTATCAGGAGTGGGCTCTAAAGATGACCCTACCAACTTTATTACATAGTTTAAGGTGAGACACTACATGCAAAAAACATGTTTTTTCATGCACTGATCAATTTTGAGATTTTGGGCTATTTCACTTCCATAATATGTCTTCCTTCAGACTAGTGGGAAGAAAACATCCAAAATACACATTTAGGTGTTTATTTTACTACTTTGTCTGATTGTCTCTGTAGATTTCTCCTAAATTCACCAAAAGTTAGCATTAGATAATCCTTTGTTTGCATATTTAAACATATAATTTCAGAAAACTTGTAATACAAAAAATAATTGCCTTGATGTAAGTAATCAACTGGTGAATTTTCATGGTGATAACTATTTTTACCCCATTCACCTGTAGTGTGTCCCCTTAATCATACTTACTTATTCATTTATACTCCTCAGTATGTCTTATGTCTTTAAAACACAATGAAATAGCCATAAGTTTCTTTTAATCTTTTCATTTCATTTGACTTTTTATACCATATAGGAGGTTTGTGCGTCCGTGATTATGTGTGTGCGTGACCACATTTGAAGGTATGATTGATGACACCTCCTCTGTTCAAAAAGGCTCCATATCAAGATGAGAGGAGAAACAACTATATTAGTGGTCAAGGCCAGGAAGCTGCTGTCATTCAAATAACCACAATGGTGATTTTGAATCCCCCCCACATGAATGAAGGTCTGAGGCTATTCCACAAGTGTCTCATATATGCCGACATCCAACGGAGGCAGAAATATTTTAGAACTCTGTGATGTTGGGTTGAAGAGAAGAATACATCTTTTGATCATGTCACAGTGATACAAGTCAACTTTGTGGCCATGAATGATGGGACTCAGTCTGATTTTATATGGATAAGATGCATTAGTCTCATTGTACATCTGGCAAATGTGGTGTAGTAACCTTGATAGGCTTGTATGACCTCTACTTTCCTCATATCATTAATTCAATATGACATTACATTTTGTTATTCTCTATCGCTCCAATCGTTCCTGTCATTTTCAATTTAAAATTACTTCCTGTGATGATAATTATTGTAAGTGCCCTCATCGAAAATAACAGTAGTTACTGTGAATGCTACTTTTATTACTGCATTTCCTGCTGGTTATATTGGAGTACTGCAGGTTTGGAAACCTGCATGCATGTGTGGGGAATGCATAGGGTTGAGTGCCAGGTACTTTATTAAAAACTTGTCAACTGTCATATACAGTTTTATCACGTTGATACAGTTACAGTCAAATCCGATATTGAACTTCCACGCTCAAACCTAATATCTTTAATTTAAACAGGATGTTGGGACCCCCCCACATGGTGGACTCCATGGAGAGGATCTGCTACCTATGAAGATATTAAGGGCTCATTCCAAACTAACGAAAACACAACGATTCTTAGTTTCAGGTGATTATACACTAAAGAAAACATACTTATTAATATAATATTCTATTTCTGCCAATAGATTCCCCCTAATTGTTACATACTGGTGCTTTAAGTTAAAAAATAATAATAGGCCATAACCTGTGATTAGGGGTCGCAGGTAGATGTGGCTTCATTTTGAGAGGTAACAAGTCAAAAGCGATGGGAACTACTGTTCTAGGCTATACAAAGTGTGTGGAATTTAAGAAACAGTAATAACTCAGTTGTGCTCTTGCATAGTTGGAAAATGTAGAGGGGAACAAGCAAACCCACCTACTTCACATCGTCTTAATAACAATAAATGTTACTACTACATCATTGCAGCATCATTCTCACACCTGTCGCTTCATCATGTACAGTATGTACAGCATGAGCCTATATTGTCTTTTATGTGGTGCAACATTTAAATTTCCTCTAGAGCAGAAAATAAAAGTTGGTGGGTAGCATTGAAAATTGTCCCTGTGTATGACTTCTCCTGTCCTACTGCTCTCTGTATATGAGTGTCATTCCAAACAGCATCTGTGAATATTGCCATAAGGGAACAAAGTGAACGCGGTGGGTTTATGAACGCCTCTAAAAGTGTCTTCACTGCTGTCCAGGGGCTGTGATTTATCTCCTCTCCGATGTGAGGCGGCACTACCTTCACTGAAACAAAATACTCTCAACATCTGGAGCAGACACATGTATCTCTCTCTCTATGTGTGTGTGTGTGTGTGTGTGTGTGTGTGTGTGTGTGTGTGTGTGTGTGTGTGTGTGTGTGTGCAAGCATATGCACACCATCTTCTTTTTGATACAGAACCCCTTGAAATGATACTCAGCCTCCTACTCAAAATATATTTCACAAGAAACAAAAAGTCATTTAGATGTTGTTCTTTCCTCCCTCGGTTTCTCGCTGTCTTTAAGACACACACATATACACGTATTGTTGTGCATGCTTGTGTGTTAGATATGTGTGGGCTGAAACATTTAGAGATTAACTAGCTCCTTGGTCTTCACCCTTCAGCACACACGTGGTCAAACTTTTATGTTTTTACATAACATTTAACATTTAACATTTAACATTTAACATTTAACATTTAACATTTAAGGTTATAGAAAATCAACTAAAATTAATAAGAAATTAAAGAAATTATACAATGATAAATGATAAGATAGACATGTATATAAATGCACACACTAAATGGTGTCAGAAAACCAAAAGGTCATGTGTCATTGTCTTGATTAGTTCTACTTGCATCTTTCTCCAGTTGCTGGATTTAAGTGAAGGGGACTGCTGCTCTTGGGCTACTTAAGAATAGCATGCACACTCATCTTGACTACTTGAACCTGACTTAAATTAGTCTGATTGCGTTATGGAACCACTTTAGCCCCGACTGATTTGTTAGGTTCATTCAAGTCAGGTTTTGGACTTTAAGGCCCACTTTTCTTAGCTCGCTTTTTGGAGCTGGCCCCTGAGTACCCAAAAAGTCACCGTTGCCATATCCGCTATCAAGATACTTTTCAAGACTAAGAGTTTACAACCACGCTAGCAGCTCTGCGAGGCTGTACTTCGGCACAGTGGTGCTTGGAGCTAAATGCTAATGTCAGCATGCTAACATTCTCACAATGATAATGCTTGTATGTTGATGTAGAGCAGGTATAATGTTTACCGTGTTCACCATCTTAGTTTAGTGTGTTAGCATGCTAACATTCGCTAATAAGCATTAAACACAAAGTACAGCCAAGGATGATGGAAATGTCATTAGTTTTGAAGGTATTTGGTCATTAGCTAAAGTATTGGATGGCATGAGAGGAAAAGTCAGTGGATCTCCAAATTTATATGGATTTATCGTTTGGGGACCATGAATGTCTACACAAAATCTCACGGCAAACCATCCAATAGTTGTTGAGATATTTCAGTCTGGACCAAAGTGGTGGTCTGACCAAACAACAGACTGACTCACATTGTCATCCACAGAGACAGGCAGTCAGTGTGGTCAAACACTTATCTTTTAGCCACAAATAAATACGAGGTGAAAGAGCGGACACTTGCATTTACAGTTCTCTATTGGCATTGACAGTGAAGGATGCCATAAAAGCAACTAAATACTCTGATGTTAGCCAAAGTAAAGCAAGTTAAAACAAAAAATTAAATGTAACTCATACCATCAAACAGCATACCCTGGGTCAGAAGTTGACTTAATTACAACATTTGTATCATCATTTGGGTGTCCTCGACAATTGTGTGTGTGGTCATGTGTGTGTGTGTGTGTGTGTGAATAAGCCCGCCTGTATGTGTGTGTTATTGCTATTTACTTGTATAATGGTCTCTAAATGCAAACAACTGTTTCCATGTATTTTATAGTGTCTGGCGTTACAGTCCTTTGGGGAAATAACAGGGATTTGTAAAGTGCTGGAGAGGCATTGTGTGCTATTTGTTACTGAGTGGCTTTATTGTAATTGGGGCTGCGTTATTATTGTTTTTACAACATGAGTCTGTTTTATATGCCAAAAAAGAAACACATGGCCAGTGTCTAGTTCTTTTGGTTCATACATGGTGTAGATGTATTTAACATAGTTATTTCTTCAGTTTATTTCAGCATGTTGGATAATCATCTGGGGGGGATGGGGAGTGCATCGTCGAGCCATTGTGCTGACACTTTCAGATATTCAGCTCTGAACATCTACAGTTCCATGACAACCAAGCAACCTTCCCCTACTGATGAAGATGAAGTCAAAGGCTGCATAACAAGCGAGTAAGTGGACCTCAAGCTAAGATTTTTTTGTCAACTTTTCAAGGTTAAAAAATTAACTGTCAAGCTCTAATTTCACGACAGTAATTGCATTTATTCCAAGTAAGTGTCACTGCAAAATAAACACTGACAACTAGCTGTGTGGGCGTCTAATCAATGGTGGGTGTGCGTCTGTCCATCAGTGGCTCCACTGGGGCCTTCGTCATTGATGCAGCTGCAGTATGTTATAATGTTAAAGTTTAAATGCTCCGATGTACATTTGTCCAAATCTCATCACACTTGTACACTGACTTCATGGCAAATGTGAACCTGAGGGGTGCTTTTAATGGCCGACCAGTCACAGACCTTTGATCCAATTCTCTACAAATTTGGCATGTCATCTTTCGACTCCCACGATTTAAAGATGTGAAAATATAGCTGCTGTAAGCCAACCAGTTTTGGGACATGGCACATATTTAAAGGACCATGATATGTCATCAGAGATTAAGGAAACATGCTGAATTGAAATACTGGCTTCTCCGACAACAATGCTACAGCCAGTATGTTTCCTTTCAAATTTCTATTCCGTTCCAAACGTCTGTTTTTGTTTTTGCCGGTGTGATCCCGTCCACTGCCCATTTCAACACTAAGTTGCCACATATGAAACAAATTGGCACAAACACAGCTTTCTGCAGGCATGGAAGCGAGCTAACGAACTGGATCAACAGAGATAACGTTAACGTTAGATTCTACCTGACCTGAAAAGCCTCGGCACATCTCTCTGTGGTTTGTGTGCAGCTGAGACACACAGCCGGTGAAGTGATTCCGACTACTGCTGGTGCAACCCCGTCTCCCACAAATTACGTATTTAAGGTGTTAAATAAATTACGTAATTAAGGTATTGTTGTCCTTCCAAACGTAATTCAGAATACAATTTAGTTGTATGGGAGAGTTTTTGGAAGACAAGGCTGGCTGGTGGCCAGAGGGTAACGCAGTCGTGTCTAGAAGGTAACCCTCAAATTGTGAAAATTTGTGCTAACTGCTATCAGGAGCGGACGGGCCACGGCTCCAATGTTTTGAATTTGTACTGCAGTACCCACTTTAAAACGCTAGCTGTCAGTACTACATATTGTTCCTTTAACAAAATACTAAAATTTTCACTTATGCTGCACAGAAGCTCTTCAACAAACCAAGTTTAGAATAAAAATATCTTCTTTTTATAATTTATAGAAGCATATGACAGTAGATGAAAGTGTTGTGACTTTTTTGTTGTAGTTTTGTATCTGTTCACTTGTGTGTTTCTCTCATCATTTCGCGCCATCTCTAACGGGTCTGCTGACTTTTTCCTTCTTTGTAGAATTTTCTTTTTAACTCTAAAAATATTCATCACAACTTATTTGACTTATTTCATCAAACACGGCTCCACCAAACGAGCTACTGCGTTACCTGCCCTCCGCACTATGTCACAGTGTTCCCAAACAACTTGGATCCAGTAAATTACTTTTTTTCTTATTTCATATCTCTTTCTCCCTTTTTCAAAACTTTTCAGATGCATGGGTGTTCCTCAGTTCATCGTGTCTCTCTGTCTCTCACTCACACACATAACCGCACACACACACACACACACACATCACTGACATGCACACGCACACCACAGCTCACACGCCAGCAGACAAACACCTTAACCTCAAACCTCATGCTAGGTGCAGACAGGACCACACATACTGTCTCACACAAAATGTTTGGAATGCCATAAACATTTATTTCGGTTGAAAAGAAGATTTTCTTTTTTGTGTGCGTATGTGCATGAGTGCATGCGTGTGTGTCTGTGTGTGTGTATACGTGTGCACGCTCTCTGTTTTTGCTGAAAGAGAAGGAAAGTTTAACTGCACATGTAGGCCACCAGATAGAAAGAGATCAAACATGACCAAATATTTTGGGTGTGTTGTCCATAAAACGGGACAGGTTTATACATAAAAAGAGCTAAACCCGTTGCTGAGTCATTGCTTACCCATGAACCATTTCAAAAGGAGAGAGAAGTGATTTTCCAAATCATCCTCAATTGGTGCTTTTAGTCCCTTTAGGAGTTATTACAGAAGAGGACTCAGGATTTGAACGATATTTTGTATGATAGAGGGGTTTTCTCTCTGAATGTATAATGATGTATGATTGCTAATCCTAACAGCCCATAAAGGACCAGTATGTAACAATTAGGGGGATCTATGGGCATAAATGGAATATAATATTAATGAGTTTTAGTGTATAATCACCTGAAACTAAGAATCGTTGTGTTTTCGTTAGCTTAGAATGAGCCCTTCATATCTACATAGGGAGCAGGTCCTCTTCAGGGAGTCCGCCATGTTTCTACAGTAGCACAGATAACGTTACTCGCACCCATCGCCACCGCTCTCTCTCTCTCTTGCTTCACCACTCGCTTCCCACGTACACACACACTTTACGCACTGGCTCTGCTCCAAATGACCTACGCTATTCTTACAACAACTGGCTCTAGAGAGGGCCATTTGCGTTTTCGCATTGGCCACCATATCGATCCTACACGCTTGGCACACGGGAGCGGCTTCATTTGGTTGCAATCTGCAACCTCACCACTTGATACCGCCAGATCCTACACACTGCTCCTTTAATTTGTTGCATCTTTAAATTATTATGAATGACGCCAGTGCCCTAATTTTCTATTCAAATGAATCATGTTTTTGCACAAAATTTTCTTGTGATCATGTTGCAAGAAAATTATGTTTATCCATTACAAATGAATTGTTGTTGTTTTGTTCGTTTCTACGTTCATTTAAACTAATAAAACTACCACTACCACTTCCTTTTTGCAATAAGATTTATCTGATAAATCCACTGAACAAAAGCTTTCATTAAACGGAATAATATGATCTACGTGTGTCACATCAGATTGTGACAGTATGCAGGCTTGATAATATCCCAGGTCATTCCTGTAAGGTCATTTCATTTGGAGGCCCTAAAAGGTTCAGCACTATCCTGGACATACTTTATTTCAATTTTTTATTTGAAATAAAGCCTGCAGATGTCATTTCCCAAAGCAAAGACATGCTTAACGTAACATTTATTATATCTAACTATCGATATATACAAAGTCCGTCTGTGTGTGTCTGTCTGTGGCCACATTCTGTCTGACGGACTGTCCACTGACTGGGAGGTCCCTCAACCACACAGGGCTAACATGTAGACACACACACACACACACACACACACTGAAGACATGGAAGCTGCTGGAAACGTGTGGTCAAACCACGATTGGATTCCTTTCTCTTACTTTTATCTTTTCTTTCTTTCTTCCTTCTATCCTTCATCTTAAATCGTTCTTTATGTTCCTTATTCCTTATATTTGTCTTTCTCGACTACAAACTTTTGACATTGTGAAATATATCAACAAAGCAACAGCACTTACGCGAACATATACAAATGAGGCCTATCCACACCTAACACAGAGGAAGAATATGCCTGAATATAAGATGAAAACCCCATTTGCAACACCTACTGTATATTTGAAGAAAGAAAAAGCAAAAATATACTTTTTTTAACACCACAAGCTTGACTTGACTTGCACAAGAGCCATTACTCACTCCATTCAATATAAAATGACCCCAACATTTTCTTGAAAAAAAGCATCATAACCTCTTTGGGCCAATACGATATAGACAGGTAAGTTGATAACATAGAAATAAATGGCAGTGTGACTGTCAACTAATGCAAGTAAGCCGAGAGTTCAAAGACAACACACACGGTTAGACAGACAAGCAGCGTATAGAGAAAAGTGCCAGCGCCTTGCGGCAGGGAGTTGCCCAACTTTTCCCACTCTGACTCTTCAAAACCTAGCCCAGATATTTCCTGGTTCTGACACCAGCTTGGCTCTCAGATCCCCTCCTGCATGTGGAGAGAAACAAGAGAAGAATTAAGTGAAAAAAGAATGAATTTCAAGGTCTGGTGACGCAGAGTGTTGAACTTTCGGAAGAAAAAAAGAACGCATTTATTTGCGAAAGTCCTTGGAAAACATGCTTCATATCACAGTTGTTTGGGTCGATGACACTTAACGTTTTGCAGCTGGTTTCAAGAAGTGACGGTGAACAAATCTATTCGGTCTGAGGGTTTTGCTCCAATAAGACAATGACCCGTATCTTGTTGAAACGTTAGGCCACTCAAAAGGCTGAGTCTTAGTAAACAATGAAGGAAACATTCGCTGTAATTAAAAGCATGTACGTCTGAAAAGGAATCTCTTTTTACAGTAAAATAAATATCTGCGGCATTGTTAAGCAGCAGTGCAGTGAGACGTCTTTATCTGTGGCTTGTGTGTGTTAATCTCTGACATTGGGTGAACGGGCCTGTTTTGGTTTCCACGGCAGCGGTGAGGGCCCCACAGTGCACTGGCCCTGGAAGTGGCGCAAACACAAACCACAGTATAAGTATATCTGTGTGTGTGTGTGTGTGCACATGCGTATGTGCGAGACCACATTCGAGTGCTGCAGTGCCCACCTCTAAACTCAGAGGGAGGCTTCACACACACACGCCCATGCATGCACGCTCACACACACACTCTGCTCTCTGCCTGGGTGGTCTGTGCTGCAAATGTTTATGATCTAAACCAAGCTAATCCAACTGGCTTGTTTCAGTGAATTGAGAATGATTTACAAGACGCATGCAGCAACGGGGCCAAGGAGGGGAGCAGGAAATCAGAGGAAATCTTAGGGCTCCATTTCAAGTTACTCTGTGTGACTGGACCTGCACACTTGTCTGTGCGTCTGCTCTCAGGGCTATCTCCATCTGTTTCTGTGTCGGAGCTGTGGTATTCGGTGTTTGTGTCTTTTTCATTTGGCCCCCCACTCATTGCTTAGACGGATGTCTTCATTTGACAAATTAGCTGGGCTTTGACGATATGCAAAATACAAGGGATCAGTGGATTTCCAATTGCCTGTGAAAGCTCTCACTCTTATTCTCAGCTTTTTTTTTTTTCTCCTTGTCTAATTTCCCACAGAAAAAGGGAGAAAGAAAATCTCGATAACAATCTGTCCCTGTGTGTTCTCTTCTTATAATGAACATGCCATATGCAGAACAAGATGACGCAGTAGCATTGTCTTTCCAAGGAAGACAGGATGTGCCTCGACTGTAGCAGCACGTGCTGGCAAGTATATAACCAAGGAAAGGTACTTGAAGTATAAAAGTACTCATTTTACAGCAAAATGGGCTCTTTAGATGTTACATAATTTTATATTATAATATTAGATTATTATTATTGATGCAGTAACATGCAAGATGCATTTTAATCTTGTAGCTGCTGCAAAAGAGCTAATTTTATTCTTTTTCTATACTGTTGGGTGGTTTAATTCACCGTATAACAACGCACTGTATTTCATATACTCATTATAAATGAATGTAGTGAAGTAAAAAGTACAATATTTCCCTCTGAAATGTATTCGAGTAGAAAGTAGTATTAGTAGTAAATGTACTTAGTTACTTTCCCCCACTGATTAATACGATGCTGTGCCAAAAAAAGGGTGCAACCAAGAGAGAAAGTTGGTAGCACCAGTGGTACCAGTGGAAAAGTTAGTCTAGAGCCCTGGCTGGCAAAAAAAGACACTCTCATCCACCTTTTTTCGCAGGCATGTTTGCGTCGTGTCATGTGAGCTTTCAGTGACACCAGTAAACTGCAGCCCACTTCTCCCAGTTTAGTTATGTGGAATGTCTGGCATACATCGGCGCTCTGTGGTAAACCAGTAAAGCAGTCATCTCTGTGAGTGTCAGTGGTTCGGGTTGACTTTTATTGGAGCTTCATTTTTTTTTTTTTTCCCAGATCCCCCTTTTTATGAAGAGAGAGAGGGATGCCACCTGCACACTGACAACACCTTGTAAACTGGGCAGGTAAAGAGGAAAAACAGGAAAACATAAAGGACCTTTTGTAGCTTGAGCATATTGGAAAGTACAACCTGTTACATAGCAATTTTAGTTATTTCTAATAGGTCTGCCCTCGACCAAAGAAATTTTTAGTCGACTCACACTCATACCATTTTGTCGACTAATCGATTAGTTGATTTAATCGACAGATCTGTAAAACTGAGTTTCTCCACAAAGAATTACACAAAAGCACCACTTTTAATCTTGTGTTTACCAGAGATGCGCTCATAAGTTTCTTGAAAATAAGCATGAAAAAAGCATAAAAAACGACTAATCGACTAAAGAAATCTTAGTTGACTAAGACCAAAACAACCGATTAGTCGACCAGTCAACTAACTGGGGGCAGCCCTATATCAATATTATTTGTCAGATTAATTATTTCATGTGGGTTTTTTGTTTTACTTGGTTATGACAAATGTTGTATAAAGGACTATAAAGTTACATTTTTCAAGTTGCATTGGGAGATGACTCCTGATAATAATAACAGCTTCAACATTAGATGGCTTGATTTAGGTGTTACAGTAAGTTAGAGTGCTCCTGTCTCTCTACAAATCACACATGAATAAATAAAAAGAAAAATTTAGAAAATATATACAGTAAATCAAAATTAGCCAAACAATGTCACAGAGTGTGCGAACAACGAGTGAGTTATAGTGATGTTTTCGTGTTTCAAACAAAAATCAGGAAATTTTATGGTGAATCTACTGATTCAACACATAAAGGTCAATTTACTAGCCAGCCATGAAAATATTTGTCTTCAGCAGCGATGAAAGAGCTTCATGTCTGAGGAAATAATGAGGTTATCTCAGCTTGGGCTTGGAGAAACACATATTTTTTAACAGAAAGCCTGCATTACTTGGAGGTGGTGGTTTATTGAAAGACTTACGGGAGGGTCTTACGAAACACTGCTATTGGTCGCACTGTGGGAAATATAGGATGCAATGTTTTATGAACTTGACCCAGGATGTCTTGCCCTCTGCTGCTTCTTTTTTAATCCCCCAACACTTACAGAAATGCAATACTAAATTGCTGAACTATCTAAATGTAACACAAGCACTTTTAATAGACGTGGTTAATCATGCAACCATGAATGCTTGGAGTGATTCCACTATCTCTCTGTCCTAACCTGCATCTCTGTTTGATCAACAAAGCACTGGATAATATTCTAATTATTAGGGTTAGAAAAATCTCGTTCATTTTGTGCAGTGATTGATGAGATTTTTTCCCGAATATCATTTTTAAGAAATTGAAATTGTAACTACATTGTTTTGGCTGGTTCTAATGTAATCATTGTAGATTTTTTTTGTTGTAATACATTTGCTCTCTCTCCGGTGTATGTCGTTGTATACACGGGAGTCTATGAAAGTGGATGTATCACTATCTCTATGCTATGCTGACTTTTCTACACCTTCATTCAGACATAATGAGCTATAAGTTGCCGTCACGCGTCTGTTCAATGTATTACTGAACTCTTACAGGGTAATATCATCAGCTGTTCACACAACGATCAAAATGCCTCTCCACTGTTTGTGACATCTTACAAGGAAACCCCACTCTCTCTCTCTCTTTGTCTGTCTGTATCTCTGTCTCCATGTCTGTTTCTTTCTTTTCTTTTCTCCAGGCTTCAGTCACTCTTCTGTTTCCCTCCTCCTCAGCTCTTCTCACCTCTGACTCTTTTCTCCTCATTACTTAAGGACCCGTTTTCCAGGAACCTGTCTTTTCTAACCTATTTTCAATTCCTCCCTCTTCTTCCTCCAACATTTCAACCCGCCAGGCTTCCTCCTTCCGTTATTAACTCATTTCATGATTCTGGCTTCAGGCAACAACAGACAGACTGACGAGCTTGTTTGTCTCCTTCTCTCTCTCTTTTTTTCCCCTGTCTCCTTCTTCCCTCCTTTCTCTCGCTCTTCTGCTTTCGAGCAAGCAGCAACGAGCAGTGAAGCTCATCTCCTGGCCAGAGCAAACAAAACCAAAGCCACATTCCCCGAGCTCAATTTGCTGTTACGTCTCAGCTCTGTGAATTGGGAGTTTTCAAGCTTGAAGTCTGGAGGAGCTGGGTGGCTTCTGGCTGCTAATCGGCTCACACCACTTTGTGTGTGTGTGTGAACCCAAGGAATTACTTGTCCTATGGTCAAGAGGAGAAAAAAAATGCATGTGTATTTAAAGCTCTATATTTCTTTCATAGTAGTCATTCAAAAATAGCAACGGAAAAAATAAAACAATATCAAAAATGTGACTAATAAAAAATGTTAAAATGTTAACATCATCAATAACAACAGCAACTTATGAAACTCTTCCATTACTCCATGGTAGAGTCAGTCAACACCTTTTGTATTATTATTATTATTATTATTATTACTATGGTTACATGGTTATGTAAGCTGATCATGAGTCTTAACTGGTGTATGGTGGTAATGTTTTTAACCATTAATGATTGGGCTGGATGGTGATGACTGGTTGTGGATGTACCAGATTTTATGTGATATTAAATTGTATTTTATGTGAGTTGATGTGGGAGGTTTTAAGCATTTCTAGCATCAAGAAAGAGCTTGTTTTATGTATCTTTATTATGGTTTTTGTATCCTTTGTTCGTGTCTGTTGTTTGAAACATCAACTAATGATAATAATAATCATCATCACCTTAATCATCATGGTCATCAAGGTTAAATTTATGAGATTCCTTATGTGTGTTAGTGATTCTTGAGTCAATATAAGACAAATATTAACACTATTTCATCAGCGATGATGATGAATAATGTTTTCGGCTCGTAAATAAATATATATGTTCACCTTGTATACGTTCCAAATCACGTACTTTTTCCTTTCACTTTAGTACGTACTGCAGCTGCTCTTACAAAGTACGTACTGTTGCATGCAGTATGAACACAATTGGGACATACTACTTCATCATAACATTGCACCTTGAACTTTGACCCTCTTGCTCTTATATCCACTGTATTTCCGCATACTGCAAAATGCGACCGTATGTAGTAGGACATCCTGGTATTTTTGGTATACTGCATTTACTATGTATTGAGCGTACTAAATCTATTTCTGGCATACTAAACAATATGGTAGTATGGGTATTGGAACCTACAGTATATTTTATGCTTTGTGCCCTGTGTTCCTGCCTGAGACCCTCATCTGCAATGCAATCATCTTCCCATTTCCCTCACCTGAGCTTCCCCGCCCTGTCTACACCTGGACCCCATCATCCTCATCAGCCACTCATTCTTATAACAGCCCAGAGTCACCAATCCTCTGCCAGATTATCTAGAGTTTCATGCCTAGCTATCCAGCGTTCCCTAGCTTGTTTAATTCTGCCTGCCTGATACCTTGCCTGATTACTGGTTTGAAGTTTTTGCCTACCCCTGCTCAGTTTCGACTGCCTGATCAGACTAATTAAAAGGATTTTGGACAATCAGCTGCTTCTGAATTTGTGCATTTGTGCATTTGTGCGTTTTTTAAATTTCAATTTTTTTATTTGAAAGAGCCTGTCAAACATTGCTCATAAGAATTTTGCTTTGTCCTTATAATTGCTTTATCATCCTTATTAGTGATGAGTGACATTTGCTATGTCATGCTCACTTACCATCATAATTTCTCTGACATGCTTCATGTAACACTATGCCCTGCCCATATCAATAACCTAAGACCAATCAAAACTATTCTTTCATGTCAGCTAGTGTGGAGCAACAATGCAAGATCAGTTATTGTGATTGGCTGTAAAATTTTAAAGGGCTATGATGCTCCAATTTTATCTGC
Source organism: Sebastolobus alascanus (assembly GCA_916701645.2). Classification (NCBI taxonomy): domain Eukaryota; kingdom Metazoa; phylum Chordata; class Actinopteri; order Perciformes; family Sebastidae; genus Sebastolobus; species Sebastolobus alascanus. Next base: position 220,087 of record CAKAOJ020000408.1, read on the forward strand.
CCATTTTACATGATGAACCATTTTACCTGACTCCACCCTACTTCTACTCCACTGCATTTCAGGGACAAATATTCCACTTTTTATTCCAATACATTTAGTTAACAGTTATAGTTAGGCCTACTACTTTTCAGATTAAGATTTTATGTACAAAACGTAAGGACTTCATGTACCAGTTTCTAAAAAACAATGCATTATTATACACTGAACTCAGATCTAGCTCCACCGCAACCAACGACAAAATTGAAGTAGTGCTTACACATTTATACATAATGATCCAATAATATAAAACTGACAGGGGCCATTCAGTAGTTTTACTTTTGATATTTTAAGTACATTTTGTTGCTAATACTTTCATTCTTAAAATTTTGAAAGCAAGAATTTGACTTGTAATGAAGTATTTCAGCACTGTCGTAGGCTATTGCTACTTTAAATTATTTAAATATTTATTCCACTACTGATTGTAGGTAAAGTCAAAGACAGATTTTCACAACTGTGAACAATGAAATTGAATTTTAAAATGCAAATACTAAATGTAAACACAGGCTGTCCTGCTGCTCCACTTCTCCTCTCTGTAGGAACCACTTTACGGAGGAAGTGTAGTTTCCTACACGGACGCATTTCACTGAAAGCACCCGGGGTGTCATCATACGATGCTAGCTGTTAGCTTCTTTTACCTAAACTCTGTCAATTAGTTTAACGACTAATTTAACTTCTGCCACCGACGCTTGTCCAAGCGGGTGTTTGCTTTCCACGGGACGCGTCCAGCTGGTCGTGAGCTGCCGTTAAAGCACCGGTATCGGTTGCTGCTCGGTGCTAATCGTTAGCTCGGTGCTAACAACAGTGACAGCAACCGACTTTACATGCGCCTGCCTTTGCTGTCATCTCAAGTGGGATCAACAGAGATCACTGACGGGTACATTTACACTACTTTTTCAACCATTGAGCGAGTCAGCATGAGAATTTCACCTACTTGTTAATGTGATGTTGTAGATTCAGTTGGCAGTGTGCCTTGAGCATGTTATGCCAGTGTGGCGCTAGTTGTGTTGATGACCTGGCTAATTTTGACATAATATAAATAATTATTCATCTGTCATATTTACAAAAAAAAAAGACCATGCTTGCAACAGTATACAGTACAACATCCAGTACTTAAATCAAGAATGGGACAATAACAACAATTCTGACAATGTAATCTGAATTTAAAACAATAATGAAAGACCTAGAAGTAGACTCAATGGGGAGCTGTCTGTGTTTCTGAATATTTTCCCTTGGACGTTGGCTTCAAACACTTGATTTTTAATGTGTTTTGTATGATATTAAGCTATGTATTTATTTTACATTTGTTTTATGTTGTGGCGTCTGAAACTTTAATGTATGTTTAAATGCTGCTGTCTTGGCCAGGTCTCTCTTGCAAAAGAGATTCTTAATCTCAATGAGTACTACCTGGTTAAATAAAGGTTAAATAAAAAATAAATAAATAAATAAATCATCACATATAACGCCTCTTATAGAGAAAGGAAACAGTCAGTAAACTATATAATGATAATAATAAAACAATTTAAATAAAATTAAAGGGCACTTTTGGAAAAGCAAACTAGGAGAAATGCATTCACTTATTAAACGATATTTAGCAAGGCACATCCTTGGCAATGACTTGTTATATGTTATAACAAAAGGTGATCTTTTCAGTAGTTTTATGGCTTTCGTGTTTTTTTTGTTTTTGTTTACAAATTTCAATGATTTGATAAAATATTTTATTTTAATGTATAAATACAGTAGAATTAGGCTTTCTGTTTTTCCATTTAAATACATGAACATGTATATCATCAGACATGTATTTCCATCTTATTAATTACAAAAGAAATGTGATAGTTACGATTTTCTATATAAAATAAGACTTCTATTAGGCTAGTACAACCTCCAGTACACAACAGTACTGTGTGGCTGTAATGTGTTGTCATGACTACATGCTGTGTTGAAAACTGGCACACTTACTTGTTGCCCAAAATACACACAGAAATTTTAAAAAATTGCACACTTTTAGAGAGTGTACCTCGTGTATATGTATGTAGTATTCTAATGTAGAGAATTAGTGCACAGTGAAGGAGCACCTCCTTCACTGTGTAATAGTCATTTAGCCTTAGTGTTGAGTCACCAACAATGAGTTATTCAATTCGCTACCAACAGGTGCATAAAGTGGCTACCTTTGGTAAGATGGTTAACCTCAAAGCTGCCTCATCAAAAGTCTCACAAGAAGTTATTCACAAACTATATACAGATTATGCAAGCTTATGTCTCTGTACAACATCTATCCACATACAATCAATTACATGTATATACACATAAAAAAAGATTTTGATCTGAGTTGTGGTAAGTTTTTAATTTATATGAATATGACTCTCTGTTAATCTGTATGTCCCTCTCTCTTAGCCGTCCCCAGCAGACATCATGGAGCTCCAGGCGGTGTTGATGGCGGCTGGCGGGGGTTCTCGTATGACTGATCTGACATACAACACCCCCAAAGCAATGCTGCCTGTCGGCAACAAGCCCCTCATGTGGTACCCGCTGAACCTGCTGGAGAGGGTGGGCTTTGAAGGTGAGCGCTCAAAGTACTTCTTCTACTACTACAACAACTACATCTAATACCCCTGTTACTGCTACACCTGCCTCAATTACTACTGAATACAAGGAGAAGTATTATTCATCTTTCCAGCATATCTAAGGATGCTTAAACAAAAATGTCACTACTCTAAAATAATACTCTAAATATAAGACTATGATGCTGCTTAATTAGTACTCTTGTCAGGGATGTGTGGGTGTTTAAAGACTCTTTAGGGCAGAAAATCTTTAGTGATCTGCCCTCCTTCACACTGAGCAGATGTCTAGTCAGCCAGAGTAATTGAAAACACCTAGATAAATAAGTTAAAACAGTGGAAAAATAAGAAATAATGAAGGTCTTTCTCTCTCAGTCTTACTTTTTGTCATCATTAAGGAATGTGTGGTGAATTTTTATTTCACCCTACACGTGATTAACAAGTTAAAAGATGGCTGAAAGATTAATTTTAGAAATACAATGCTCTGTCAGCCAGGTCTTATACTGTTAACATTTCCACGTCAGATCTTCACATTAACTGGATGTGATGGTTGTGGCCTCATGTGAGCTGTTAGCCCTCCATCCAGACTGTGTGTCAGTGACTGACACGGGTGGAAAGTGTTACAGGAGTGCAGTGGCATTTCTTGGTTGGTTTCCACATAAAATGTAAAGAAGCAGAAATAAAGCCAGCACTTCTAGGGTAAGTTTATGTGGCCCACTGGGAAAACTTGGAACAAAAGGTGTGCATTAATGTGGAAAGAGGGACTTTAAGAGAAAAGATCACCTCGTATTCAAACACAAGGACTATAATTGTTTTTCATTGTAAACATAAGTATTGAGAGAGCAAATGTTACTGAGATACTTAAAGAAAAACAGATATTGTTGCACTTTATCCTTTCCCTACGGTATAACACGGACAGGTTGACAGAGAAGATCATACAAACTTTAGTATATTTATTGGAATTGCCAAGAAATTCATATCAACTGTGTTTGAAAAATAAATATAAATTGCAGTTGACATTCATTGTGGGTGGCTATAAAGTAAGGGATAATGTACAGCGAGCCGGTCACTGTTGCTGCCGCTTCGCGTCGGGGTCCTGCATCGCCCTGAAGGGGTTTATTTAACAACAATGACCCGCTAGCTGTACATTATCCCGCTTATTACACGACTACTTACTTAAGAAATCAATAATTTGACACAAAAATGCTCCTACAGAGTCCGAGATCAGAACTGCATCCATAGCAACGGTCTGTTATACATAGCAACGGCCTGCTATAAAAATATAACAACAACGTCGAATGCCTTGATTGACCAATCAGAATCGAGTATTCAACAAAGTCGTGTAATACAGGCAGAGAGCAGCCAAGGAACTACAAACTATCTAATCTATTGTGATGGATGAATTGCAGAATTCAATGTTGCATGTAGATTACATTTCCTCTGCTTGTCTGTGCAAGTTTGATACACAAGCAGTTATTTGTCGAACTCCTGATGTTACACTGAGAGAGACTACAAAATGTGTACTCTATACATGTGAAGCATTTTAATAACAAGACCAAATTGTAATTCTTTCATTGTCAGTACCTAGTGCAGTACTTCAGTAGAGTACTTTTGCAACGTTGCTCCTTTCACTGCATAAAACAAGTTTACAACTGTGCTTCTTTTTCTAGTCGTGCTTTCGCCAGCTTGTCATCACATCATCAGCCATTGTCAGGTGTGCATTTCCTGTCTAGATTTACAGTCCAGATTTTTCTGCTGCAGCATGCAGTAGGTCCAGAAACTCTGGGCTTATAAAGGGATTTGTTGCAGTATGCTGTTCTTGCCAGTAAACAGGGCTGTTTGTTATAAAAGCCTGTAGGTCCTCACTAGCCTAAATAAAACTAGCTTTCTATACATAATCATCCTGTGTGGCCGGCAGTTTACTGTGTGCAGCCAGCTAGCCAAAGCCCTGCAATTTGGTTTTTACTAGGCTGACACAGCTAGAGTGAACAAATGGCCGGTAGAAAACTTTTTATGCAGACAAGGCTAATTAAACCAGACACATTCTGCAATGCTCTACATTCATAAAGTGGTCTGTTAATGTTATTACCAACTTTATATAAAAAAATTAAAAAAAAGCGTGATATAAGATTTATGATGTATCATAGTCAAATAAACATCTTATGTGGATTTTTTCTTTCTATCTTTGTACTGGTTATAGTATTGTTCTTTTCTCATTCATTAAAGGACCTTTATTGTTACGATTCATTTCTTCCCGTGAAAATGCAGGTCAAGGGAAGTTTTCAAGAAATGTCATAACCATTGTAAAAATATGTCTTTGTTTTAGGAGCAAACTATATTGTACATCAGACTTCAGGCTTTTATGTGATGTGTTTTAATGCTTGGACATTTTTATTGTGGATTTCAGTGAGAAAATTATAACTTTACAAGAAATGATGCAGAGCTTATTAGCAAAAAAGCAGCACTTAACTTGACATTTTTTGCATCTATTTACTGTACATGATGTTTAATACTCAATTCCTGTATGAACTTTGTTTTCAGAGGTGATCGTGATCACCACCAAAGAGGTCCACAAGATGATGAGCACAGACAATAAAATGAAGCTGGACGTGAAGATGAAACTGGATGTGGTTTGCATACAGGAAGACGGAGACATGGGCACCGCAGACGCTCTCAGACACATCCAGCAGAAGATCAAGGTGTGTGAATTTTTTTATATAGACACAGAGGTGATTAATCATTGACTGCTTTGGGATTTAGCTAAGGTCATGCCATTCAAATTCAATTCTGTCCAACAGAATTGTCTTTCAAAGTTTGTTTCTCCCTCTGATGTTCCAGATTTGCAGTGAAAATTTAGAATACTACGTTGTACTTATTATACCTACAGTTAGCAATAATTTTAACAACATTTAAAAAAGGTAAGTTATGCACAATATGGTATGTTGTTTTCTATTTGAATGGCAAAAAAATATTTAAAAAAATGTGTTCAATTTCCCATTGACCCACCCACTCTCCTTATTGATTCAATTTAAATATAGTCAGGTTTCATTAATCTGTATTAACTGATGAAGCAAACTGGACAGGGATATATCATAGTAGATACGCACGTACATCAACCAAAATATTCTCTGATATTTTTTTTATTTATTAGTCAGATAAATAACTAATAAATAGCCAACAGAAAAGTAGAAGAATTCAAATTCAGTACATTTACATGCACACAACTCGATCACTCTGAATAATTAGTGTTTTTTAAATGGTTTGCTGTAACTCTACTACCCCAATATCCTGAGTTTAAATGTGTTGTTTATGTCCAGAATAATGAAGAAAAAACTTTATTTTTCTACCACTCATCCTGGTGAATGCACCCAGTTCACTCTGACATTTATGTTGTGTGTGGTGAATCAATGCTATAATAGAAAACAGACTGTTGTGAATTAATGAAAAGTGTGCCAGTTCTTCAAAAGATTGAAGTGTTCCAGCGTTGCTGAATAATTATTGTTGACTCATATGACTTTAATTTGAGCAAGATAACGTGGTTAAGTTGTTTATAATGAACAACAACTGAGTATTGTTTTATTATGTGATGTGAAAGGGAGAGCCCAACAATACGTTATACACTTGCCAATACCAGTGTTCTGTAAGCCAGTGTTTCGTAATGAGAGGGACTTTTTCTTGTGTAACAACGACCACCTAGAACAAAATTGAGAGAGAGGTTGGAGGTAGAAAAATGACAAAGATCGAGGGGGAGGTTTAGGTGGGCGTTGTGTGTACTGCAGGGTGACCACTGATCCGTGCCTTTCCCTCCCCCGAATGGTCAAGGCCGCCGAAGTGCCTCATTTCACCTTTTTAAAATACACACAAACATGCACAGGCATACGCATTTACACATGCCGACATGGCATCCACGACCCCCAACCCCACTTTCCAGACCCCCCTCTGTATCCTGCCTGCTGATCCCTCCATCCCTCCCTTCATGCGACTCTCTCTAAACAGATGAGGTCATGGTTAAGACTCTAACTCCCTGCGCTGCCAGTTTACCCAGTGCACCATTTATTCTCATCCTGTAGTCATGCACATCTGTGCAACATTTGTGTTTGGGTATGTTTCGGGTATATGTCTTCCCTCTTTATATGCCACGGTTCTGACTGACCTCCTGAGACCACGAAGACGTGTTTCTACGAGGTTCTGTGTAGTTTAGAACTGTTGATGTATTTCTAAAGCAATTGCTCTTGTTTAATGTTTGACTATCAATGACTGCTTAGGTTTGGCTTAGTACTGTTGAGTTTATAGAGATCTGGACTTTATAGTATAATCACCGCTTCCTGTTTAGTTTCTCTATAATTTCTAGGGGTGGGGGAACTAGGCTATTCATTTACCTAAGAATCACAATTATCATCCTCTACGATTCAAGAACAGTGTACGTGAAATACGCCATGTTGAGGAAACGAAAAGAGAGACACAACAACTACACACAACTGTGATGCTATGTAGAAGGAAAAATGATTTCAACCTGCCAATCTTCAATGAAGTCAAGCTTTTGGATGCTTTTTCTATTTAATGATCTCCTGGGGAATGAGCTTGACATGACTCATTCAATATGCAAGCTTTTAGTGGTATTTCTGACTCTTACTTAGTGCAGTGCAATGTGCACTAAAACAGCAAGGATTGACTACACTGCAGTATGAAACATAAGCCAAATAATGTTGATCAAAGTCAGTGTCTGACTGAAACATTGATAAATGAAAGCAGAGAATAGCCTGTGTGTTTTTATTTGAATAAGTTAAGGTAACTGCAGTCATTTGAAACATTTTACTGGCTGTTTTCTGCAGTAACATTACCAATGCAGTCCTCGGATGAAACATTTTGAATTTTGGCTCAAAGATAGATTTTGAATTATATTGTGATCCATATTGAAAATATTATGGGCCAAAATCTTCTATTACGGTATATGTAATTTTATATCACTGTAACAGTATATATCACAATACAGTAATATGGTATATACTGTATAATAAAATGGTTTAAAATAACCATAACCTTACCGTACATCACATTTGATTATTTACTTCTTTTATTTGGAACTTCTATACAAACAAAAACAACGGCCCCACATGAGACAACACTTGATGTAAAAATAAAGACTGAGAACAATAATTCCAAGTGTTACAGGTTTTAAGGTTAACAAGTGCAAATATATACCATCCTGACTTCAGTCAGTGCAAATATATAAATCACATAAATTTATTTTTAGAGTGTACCAAAAGAAAAAAAAATTGACTTTTCCTGCAGGATTGCTCCAATTAGAAAAGCTGGCAAAATACTGTTAAAATAAACTAAAGTGTGCAAATGTCAGGTGAAGATCGCGAGATGTCGCGAGATCACGCGAGAATAGCTACCGCGGTGGCAACGGTATTGCCAAATCTCTACCAGTGGACATATTTCTACTGTCGCACGGTACATACCGTCATATCACCTAGGGCTGACCCGAATGCTTCGAAGTGTCGACCGTTGCCAACTCCAAATCAGTATTCGAATACTGAGTTGTTGTTTTTTTTAAGTATGTTATAATGTATAAATCCCCAAATAGCCCATGAAATAAGGAATAATCCCACAATTCATATTCAGCATTAATTATTATTAATCATTCTCAGACGGATATCGCTGTTTCTTGTGTGTAGAGGTGTGTGTGTTTGTGTACAGTAGTGCGGCAGCAGAGCTGTCTCGGGCACTGAAACGGGGGAGATGGAGACAGACAGAAGAACATGTCACCGCGCCGTGAAGCGAAGCTTCGAATACCTTCGAATACCTTCGAATACCTATGAATATTACTCACCAAAGCTTTAAAGCTCAAAAATGGTATTGGGGACAGCTCTAATATCGCCCAACCCTACGTGATCCCAAAAATTAAGAAAAATAATCATAACATTCCTAAGAATTCCCACTCCCAACAGTCTCAGTTGAAAAAACTCTGAAGTGCGCTCCCAGATACCGTCTCTGTTTAGAGCGTACCACATCAAACATGCATTTGAAGACATAAGTGTCCTGCCACGGCAGCTCATTACGTTCTTCACAGCAAAATCAGCCGGCTTTGCTTTTGAAAACAGATTTATCAGAGACTTAAAATGCCAAATTTGTTGTGACAAGTGAGTTTAATGTTTTTTTCCTCTGGCATTTGAGTGGGTCTGTACAGATACTTGTTATTCACTTTGCTCAAGAGTTGTTTGATAGATGCATAGTATAACTACACACACACACACACACACACACACACACACACACACACACACACACACACACACACACACACACACACACACACACACACACACGCACTTAAACAGGACTAGCTCCAGCATGCTCCCATTGAGAATAGTGGAGTCCCTAATCCTTTGAGCAGCCAGCTAGATTAGAGGCATTGAGTTACACACACACTCACACACTGGAGGGTGATGAGTGAGGAACTGTAACCATGGCCTGCCAAATCCCAGCACAGAGATCACTCAAACTGTCAAACTGATGCATGAGTACAGTATAGACACACACACACTCACTCATCTCTTTACACAAACACCCTCCCATGAGGGGATTTGGTGTAACCTATCAAACAAAATACTTACAGGAATCAGAGTACACTGTGGGTGAGCAGCGTGGGTCACTCCTCTTGATTACTGAAAAGAGAGATTACAAGCAGCATATTTTATTTTGTTCACTCTTCAAACAGCAACGTTGCACAAACATTGAGGGATGTGCCTGATTATTACTTAGGTCTTTCACAATAAGCCAAACTAATGAAAGGAGTACTTTACGTGCACTTTTTTGCTTTGTATGCTTAAAGCCTCTCTGACATTTGTATTATCATTCAGGCTTAATCATCTGGCAGGATGAGTGCATGCAGGCTAAAAGAACTATATATACGTTAGTGTGACTGATTCAAAGGTTCACCTTTAGTCTACATATGTTAGTCAGCTTGTAAGACTCGAGACAAAAGGTGAAGAGAGAGAGAGAGAAGAGTGAGAGATGGAGCTGACTGAGGCTTTTCATTTGAGAGGGACACGGCAAACATACTTTTTATTTCTTCCTGCCTCTTAACCATCTTGCTCTCCACCCTTTTCTTCCTTCCTGTGACACACATTAGTTTAAATTTCCTAAAGAGCGTTATGTTAAGCCAAGGTTTGGACACAGTTCATGTTAAAAGTAGCCCGCATTACACAAAGGATCCGATGGTGGTGGAAACGCTCTAGTTTGATATTTGCTGAGACAGCCTGGTTGCGCTAAACGGCGTATGAATGACACGGTAATCGCAAGTCATTTCGCGTGCAATAAGAACGGCGTTCTTGCTTTTGGCGTGTTGTTTGTATGCCAGTATGTATCGTCTGCTATGGAAACGCATCCGCGTTTGACGAGAAAAACATGGTATTCAGTTCTCATGACACATCCATGAATACATCCTGGAGAGACACATTCACTCTCATACGCAAAAGTTTTCCAAAATATTTAGACTCTTAATATGTGGACAGTTCATTTGTTTATTCCTGTTCTGTACAGTTAATGTGAGTTTATAAATGGGGAGCAGTTTGCCACAGATTTATACAAGGGGCAAGGGTTACTGTCGACGTTACTCGCCTACATCAGCCGACCAAAAAACTTAGAAGAAATCGACTGAAATCTACATAAAGCTGCAGACTTGGTTGCTAATTTACAGTGGTATTAGTAGTACTAGTCATTTTATTTCTTGTTAAGCTCAAAAATATTTCTTAACAGAGCTTTAATTTGAACATTTTTGTGGTTTAGTATAAATAATGGAAATTATTAAAGTGACAGACAGTTCTTCCACACTTAAAAACCCTTAGTGACAAAGGAGAGACAACAACCGTGCAGACCTTATTCGATGATGATAAAAAAGCCTTCATCAAACTAAAAGGACACAATCACCATACACACAAAGTTTCTAAGTATTTGTTAAAGTGGGTCGAGATTGTGTAAGCAGCAGTTTTGGACCACTGGGACAAGTGTGTGTCCGTGTGTGTGTGTGTTTGTGTGCATCAGTATGTGTGGTCCTGACCTGTCCAGAGATCCTGGCTGTTGAAAGGCCAAAGTGTCTCTGTCTCTCCAGCTGACTCCACTCCGCTGTCGCCTCAGTGTGTGTGTGTGTGTGTGTGTGTGTGTGTGTGTGTGTGTTTGTGTGTGTGCGCGCATACTTGTGTGCTCTGTTTCTGAACATGTGTGCTAGCTTGCCCGTGTGTGTTAGAGGGAGGAGAGAGTTGAAAGCTCTCAGAGTTTCAGTGTCAGTAGATCTCCTGCAGACACCACCAGCTTCGCCGTGGCAGCTTCCTGTCGCCAGGTCCAGACCAGGTTGTGCTGGGAGTTACCTCTAGGTCAACTGCACGACCTCTGACCCCACTGATACCAGCCCTTTCCACACACACTCACACTCAGACTCACACACTCTTCAACATTCAACCACAGCGCTCATTACTTACAAAATCAAGTGAATTCTTTTAATCCGTTTCCAAAACTGTCCTAAAGCATGTTTTTTATTTATGTTTGTTGACAGACACTGTTACAAGCTATATGGCCATAATCTAATTGATCAAAAAATAATAATAACTTTGTTCACTCGTATTACACAGCCTGCTGCTCACATCTGCTATGCTGCGGACTACACAGGCCAGTGACGTCATAGAGGCTGTGAAGGACCCGTAGAGACGTTTAATGAGGAAGTGAACTTTTTGCTAAATGTTTCGACAAATTGCTCGTGTTTCCGCCCTCACACGCAAACTTGCACTTATGACAAGCATTGTCAGCATCAACTCTAGTAAAGTGTAATCACGCTTTATAAGTTTAGTTTTCTCCGTCATAGTTGCTACTACTCTATAGTGTGTTTGCGCTGCAGCAGCGTGCATATGAGAGCTGCTCCGCCCCGCACACAGCTAACGTTACCTACGGAGAGAAATTCTCCGTTACCAAAAACAGAATTGATAACGTCGGAGCATTTCATATCTAACCATACTTTCTACAACCGCTAATCCTCATTTTCAAGTGTTTCAAATCAACTGGCGAACAAAAGCAGGTTGAAGTGTGCTACAGGTTACCTCCTGCTTCCTCTCCAAATTCCTTAAGAATGTAGAAGACAGGAAAAAAAAAAAAGATGTGCATTTTCATTGGTTTCTTCATTTATTGTTCATCAGGCTTATGTTTTCTGAAATATCTTAAGATGCATCCTTTTACACACACTATATATTACACCTATATACTGATGTGTTTCAGTGAATGCAGTATTTTGTTGATTGTATTGCCTCCGATCATCCCTTTTCTCTTCAGTCCGTCCTGCATCCCTCCATCCATCTTTGCATTTTTATACTATCTCTCTTTTTCTGTCTTTGTTTTTGACAGTGGTTGTTGATTTTTTTTTTCTTCCTTATTAAACTGCTGCCCCCCCGCTCCTCTCTCGCTCTTTCTTTTCCTTCTTCCCTCCGTCACAGACAGAGGAAAGATGTCTCTGTCATTAAGGCAGCCGGTGCTAATGGTGGGATTAGTTCTTATGCTGACAGCCTTCATCACCGGACAGACAGATGGATACCGCACACAGACACGCAAATGTGGGCGCACCCACATGTAAACACACATACACACACATGCAGACACGTAACGTCCATGGAGGCCGGTTAGTAGGATCGATGTCTGTTTGGTGCTCTCTGACGTTGGTGGTAGAGTAAGTGATATGTCTGTGGAATTCACAAGCTGTGTATTGAGATACAGTTGGTTCACATATTATTATTATTATTATATAGCTGGGATGCTGAACATAGTTTGAGTTTATGATGAAATATACTCTGGAGGGTGAAAGACTAAACTAATATTCTTTCTCTGATGATGGAGGGGTTTCTTTTAAATTAGAGTCTGTTTTGTCATTTTAGAAATCAAGCACCAGGATCCTTTGTGTCATTATGATGTTTGAGCAGTGCTGTTTTTGGATCAGTTCACAGGAAGATGCTAAAAGCCGGCCAGCCTAGCTTGTTGCTCTTGGTAAAAGAGGGAGGTAGGAAGTTATTTATGTGATATTGTGTCATTATCTGCCAAGAGAATGATAGAAAAATGAACCAGGCCTTGATACGGGTTGATACATATTTGAATTATATTTGCAAAGTTAAAGGTGGCCTTGATTTATTTTACCCATTTATTTTTTTTTCAGACATATGACATATATCTGTCAAGCTCAAAACAATAAATGGAAAATTACAACTAGTGCAAAAGAGTCGAACAAAACTTTAGGGCTGCAACTAACAATTATTTTCATTGACGATTAATCTGTCGATTTTTTTCTGGATTAATCGATTAGTTGTTTGGTCTATAAAATGTCAGAAAATGGTGAAAAATGGCGATCAGTGTTTCCTAAAGCCCAAGATGATGTCCTAAAATGTCTTGTTTTGTCCACAACTCAAAGATATTCAATTTACTGTCACAGAGGAGTAAAGAAACCAGAAAATGTTCACATTTAAGAAGCTGGAATCAGAGAATTTTGACTATTTTTTCCTAAAACATTACTCAAACCGATTAATGGATTATCAAAATAGTTGGCGATTTAATAGTTGACAAATAATCGATTAATTATTGCAGCTCTTCAAAAATGTCAAATGCATTTAGCAAACAGGTGTGCAGCAGAAAGGCCATACTGTTTGGTCTTTATGGTATCCTATAAGCCTTTTTTCTGTTGTTTGAAACATTCATCTGTAATTATTGGTGAACATGGATTGGTAAATCTTACCGCTAGCTGAATATATAATATCTCTTGACTGCATGAGGCTCAATAATGTCACAACTTTTCATTTTCAGTCATTTCTTTGCATTCATTGCTGTGACGTTACTGTACATATAGTGATATTTATGCAGCTAAAGGACGATAAAGCAACATGTATTCAAACCTTTTATGTTGTAGCACACTTTCAAACAAAAAATTGGATCAGCTGACGAGAAACAGACACACTCTTAAGCAAAAACAATGAAACAAAGCAGGATTTATTACTTACTGTCACCAGAGTTTAAGTCACTTTAACGCAGGCCCTAAAAATGTGTGTGTGTGTGTGTGTTTGTGTGTGTGTGTGGGTTTGGCCTGTATACAAGCAATGCTAAACTTGGAGGAGCTCACTGTTGACCAAGACCAGTTATTTCTTCATTCTCCTCTCTTTCTGTCTATGTTTTTCTCAAAATCCTGCTCGGTGAGCCAGTTTCTGTTGTGAATATTGAACATTGAACACAGTCCAAGCTCTCGTGTCCTGAGGTGTTTATGTGGAGCGTCGTCGCCACATATATTTATGTGTAGTCTACGCGCATGCCGAGATGACTGTCGTGAGTGAGCAAACCTCACTTCATAAACATGACTCGGCCTTCACCAGCTATATTTCATACATTTCTGTGTTTTTATGGGCTTTTGTGAGGGGCTGTCAGTGAAAATGTCTTTAAAATCACAACAGGTGGGAAGAGTTTGTTCCAAAATGGAACAACAAGCCAGAAACATCTATTTGACAGCCTGAGAGTTTCCAGTATATTATGGTCATTTTGTAATTTCTCACCGTTACACAGTGAAATAAATTGGCTGGTTTGGATGTCAGTCTCGTTACGTTACTCTCTTTGTCTTTCCAAAACTCCCTCTTCAGACGGACGTCCTGGTGGTGAGCTGTGACCTGATAACAGACGTGGCGCTTCACGAGGTGGTTGATCTGTTCAGAGCCCACAATGCAACGCTGGCCATGCTAATGAGCAAAGCCCATGAATTCACAGAGACAGTCCCGGGCCAGAAGGGCAAGAAAAAGACAGGTAACAGGAAAAAACGAATCACAGGAGATGAGACTGTTACTGTTACTGTAGACATTACTTGTATGTATGTATGTATGTAATTCATTTCAGTGAAGCTCTTAAAGGGATAGTTTGGGTGTTTTGAAGTGGGGTTGTATGAGGTACTTATCCATAGTCAGTGTATTACCTACAGTAGATGACGGTCAACACGCCCCCAGTTTGGAGAAACAGACCAAAGCAATGTACTGCTGTGGACGGGGACGGCAGCAAAATGTATTTTAGCCACCTAAAAGAAAGGCCCACCTAAAAATAATAATATCAGTTTAAGTGTACGCTATATTTAGAATATTTTTGCCAGTTTACCTTGCCATCAGGCAGCCCTTTCCGACGGGGGACCGAAGCCGTGGTATCCATCTTTGCTCTCGCCAAAGCCACCAGACTCCATTGAAAAACAACTGTGATTTTACCTTGCAGCACATGGGAGTTGCTGGTCTACCGCTGCCTCGATTGGTTGGTTTGTTTGTGCTATTGTGTGACTTTGGTGAATCCGAACTAACCAAAGTCACACAATAACACAAACAAACTAACCGATCGAGGCAGCGGTAGATCAGCAACTCCCGTGTTCTGCGAGTTAAAATTACAGGTATTTCAGTGGAGTCTGGTGGCTTTGGCGAGAGCATAGATAACCGGGACTCAGTTCCCCTTCGCAAACATAGACTGGATAGCTGTCTCACGGCGAGGTAAACTGGCAAAAATATTTTAAATATAACGTACACTTAAACTGAAACCAAACCATTTAATGTTTGTTGTTGTGTCATGCAATTGCTCCCTAAATATTAAAGAAAAGAAACAGGCTTCCTCATAAATTTAACCAAAGCAAAAGTGCTAAATATTTTACTTACTTTTCACCTCCATTGTTTTGTGTTAACATTAAATATTGTGTATTTTCTCCCAGCTGAACAGAGAGACTTTGTGGGAGTGGATCAGTCGGGGAAGAGGCTGCTGTTCATGGCCAATGAGGCAGATCTGGAGGACGGGCTATCAATTAGGAAGTCTATCATGAGGAAGTAAGTAATTTTAAATTGCCTGGATGGTGGGTTCATCCAAATTACAAAAACAAATTTTGTCTCTTACCTCTAGTGGTATATACTGTATATATATATATAAATATATATATATATACTGTATATGCAGATAGGTCTGGTTTAATTTGTCCATGTTTTGAGATATCCATCTCAAAGATATCTTCTTCCGGCCCAATACAATGGAGGTGGATGGAATGAAAGTTTGTGGTGCCCACATCATTGAAAAAATCACATTTCAAACCAGGCCTTTGGATACCTCTAGTGCAACTTTGTGGTATATTCATAGCTAAATATCGCTGGGAAGAAAATAGTTTTGTTAATTAGGTGACCTGACCCTTTAACGATCAATGTCTGGGGTGAATATGTTCTGTTCGTCCGTAGTTTCTAGTTTGTTGTAGAGGGCAGATGTTTTGGTTTCTAATCAGTCGGTGTGTTTTAGGCTGAAGCCTCTGTGTGGGATTTTTGTTACAGGAAGAGTACTCTAGGTAGGTTTTCGTTTCTGAGTCCTAAAGTGCATGTATGTGTGAGAGCGGGTGTTTTGGGAGCTCGTAAATACTTCATGGAGCCAAAGCCACTGTAAATTCTGGCCAATAAGGGGGGGGGGGGGCAGAGCAGCTGCTTGCATGCTTCCCTGCACAGAGAAATCTTCAGCCACACACACACACACACATATATATATATATATATATATATATATATATATATATACACACATTCTGTCTTTTTCACACACACAGAAACACGACCTCGAGGTGGACATTGATGGAGAGAAAACACTCACACGTTGTCATCAGTGTTATGGAAACACAAGCCCACAGCTAAACATTTATGGCTTACATTGACGGACTTAAAACGTTTAAATCACCTCTGATCATTTATACACACACGTCACACAGCCACACGAAACAGATTTCTCTCCGCATACCGTATTTATCGCCGAAGGTAATACATACCAGAATAAATTCCAGAGTTCTGGATTTTTTATAACCCTCCACTGGGTAGTTTTACGAGATCTGACTGTTTTGCACATCAGTACCATCCAGGTCACTTCGTCATGGCACATCGTACACACACTACAGGTGGCTTCCTTTGTAATTCGTATTTTATATGTGCACACGGTCTCATTCATGGAACATTTGTGCTCGCCAGTTTGATCCTAACTTGGGTCGTTTGCACAGAAGACTTAATGCCCAGGCACACCAAACTGACATCAAAGAACTAGCGGCGATGAATTGCCATTGCATCACCTCATGTCGCCTTTGTCTCGGCCAAAAAGTTGCAATCAAACTCACCACAAAGACTTCAGCCAACGGCGGACTACCACGTACGTTCTGCGCCTGCGTGAGATGAAATAACTCTCCACACCAGCAGGTTGCGGTGGTCTAGATTCGTCATTTAAAAAGGGAAACCGGAAGACCGAGGACGGCGGATATACAAGCCGTTGTTATGATACGTACATGAAACAAAGCGGCGTTTGCCAACTTTTCACACCACTCTCACTCACCAGTGAGTGATTTCTCTCACCAACAAGCTCCGCCGCCGATTCAACATGATGAATCAGCTGAAAAAACTCTTTCACGGGCAGACTAGAGCTGACGGTGCGGGACACACTGAAAAACTAGAGTGACAGACGCTCACCAATGGCCCTAAATTGGTGTGTCAAGGCCTTTAAGTTTTAAATATTTAGTTTTTTACTTCAGTACTTTTTGTGCTGACACAGCATTCACAGCTCAGACTACTCACAGGGCCCGCCAATCCAATGTTCAAACGTACAAATACGATATCCTATTTGTAATTTGTCTCAATACAAACTCTTAGTTATTTCTCCCTCTTCAGTTCGTTCTTTTAGCTTATCTCTCCCTTATTCTGCGCATCCTTCATCCATTCTTTCATCCGTTGTTCAAACTCCGTCCTGTGCAGTTTTTTTTTCTCTTCTCCTTCTCTACGGTTTCCACATGGTTGAGGTGTGTTAGCTCAAAATATTCTGCACATGTGAGATAGTTTGACCTGGAAATCGCTTAAACGGTGTGAAAGGACTCCAGCAGAGCTTCCCCTCGTACATTACAGCTCCACCTGTCAGGGTCTCTTGGATGCAGGCCTGGAGGAATGGCTGACTGCGTGTTAATACGCCGATTCAAAATCCAAAAATTTGATTGGATCACGAGAAAGATTCAAGTAAACTATTGAGGTTCATGTTTAGGCAGTGTCATTAGTTACAGTCAGTATAAAATACATCCATACTTTACTAGTGCTTCTGCATAATTTCCCTTTACTAACATGGTTACGTGGTTTGTTTTGATATTTCTTTTGTTTTGATGTTCAAATCATTATATAAACAATCAAGCAGGGAAGCTTAAATAGGCAGCATCACATTTTTGAGAAGCATATCTTAAGTGCAATGACCTTTAAGATATTGGACCAGGAGATGGTTGCATCTGTTAGCAATGATGGCAAAAGACCGAGGGCCTAAAACCCGCCCAATCAACACAAATACCACATGCTGTACCTTCCAAACATTTAATAACTTCCATTGCAGTTCAACAAAAGGGCAGGATTACATTAATGCAATAACACATTTCAGAAACCAAACATTTCCTACTGTTTTACTGCATAAATTATGATTATATGTAGTACTCTATGGACTGTAACAAGATCCATCAACATATGCTACTAATGTCAATATAGACTGGAAGCCATAAAGGGTTAATTTAGTAATTATTATCTTTTATGTATACGCTCATATATATGAGTTTTTTTGTGTATCCGCTTTATTTGTTTTATGGATATGTGTTTACTTGCTGGCTCGTTATAGTTTTTTGGAAATGTCAGAACGTCTGAATCATTTGGCAGGCTCCAAAGCTAAAATCTAAATGCTGGCGTACGTGTCAGTCTGGTTTTCATTTTCCTTTTTCTGTAGCCTTTCTTCAACATTTTTGATGTTTCAAAACTTTCATTTTTGGCCCAAAACGATTACTCAATTAATCCATTTGTGGCAGAAATATAATGAAATAATTTTGATGATCGATTTAATCGTCATTTATCAAACAAAAATGGCAAACACATGCTGGTTACTGCTTCTCAAATATGATGATTTGCTGCTTTTCTCTGTTTTATATCATTGTAAATTGAATATCTTTTGTGTTTTTGATTATTTGCTCAATAAAAACACAGTTTTAAGACCTGACTTTGCGCTCTGGAAAACAAATTTTTAGACGTTTTATAGACGAAATAGGATGTGTCTGTGATCTGGCATACTAAATGTACTGTACAACACCAGCAGGTCCATGTGCACTTTAGGCTTATAACACAGGTTCAAATATGTGAGTCAGCTCAATTATGGAAGCATCTGTAAGACTAGCATGGTATTAAGGGAATCACTAACATTTTATTTTGGAGGCAATAGTTGAATGCCCTGAATAAGTCGTAAGCTCTTCAGCCCGGTTGGCTCTGTAGTGGAAACCTGACTAATGAGGGTATTAACAGTCAATCTGCTGCGTCTGAGTCATCGTCCGCTGTGGGGTTTAAGTTGTAACTAAATAAGACATTATGCTGTGTGTGTTGAGAGCGAGAGAGAGATGTGACTCCTCTCTCCCACCGAGGACTTTAGTGGTACTTTAGCCGTCCATCATTAATCCAAGAAGGGTTGAGTCATCCTCGCCTGCAGAGGCACTAAATTCCTGCTCCCCTTGACACCGAGCTCTACAGCACTCTCAGCAACCAGAAATCGCATGATACTGTTGGAAAAGCAACATGTTTACCCCTGTTTGGGAAATGCAAGATGTTTGTTGTAGTTGGATTCTGCAAAACGTATAAACTAATAAAGTGGCATGTGGCCAGTGCTCAGTGTTTTGAATCAGAAGGACAAGCAACCCTTAAAAAATGGGAAAAAATGTTTAGTTTCCAAAATAGTCGGAGTGAATACTTTCCTGGTTTAAAAAAATTCCCATCTGATCAGGTGTTCAGGACAATTTAGTTTAGGATTGAAGATGAGGAGGGTCTTGATTTTGGGGATTTAAAGAAAAAAAAATGTGAGTTTATTCAATTTTCAATTCAATTTATTTTTATACAGCGTCAAACAGAAGTTATCTCAAGACACTTTTCATACAGAGTAGGTCTAGTCCGTACTCTATAATTTAGAGACCCAACCAGAGATCCCCCATGAGCAAGCACTTGGTGCAACAGTGGCAAGCAACCTGGGTTATAACCTGGGCAATGTCATCCTTAAATAGAAATATACTAGAAAAAGTGACACATTGCATTTCAAGTTGTGTTCCATTTGTATTGGTTCAGCCCAATAAAAAAAATTAATAAAAAATATGATTTATTTATACATTTTGTGTTTTTTTTGATGGTGAAGGCTAGGGGTGGGAAAAAAATCAGTTCACCCATATGTCGCAATTTTTTTTTTACGATTTTGAAATAGATTTTGTAATGACAGAATCGATATAAGGGCTTCATTTGAGTCTGTGCGGAGGCAGATGGAAATTACCGCTTTTATTGTTGTTGTCTGAGTAACGTGACTGTCATATTCGTTCCGTATCCGTCTAAACCAAAACAAACCGCAGCCGGCTGCAACGAGAAAGTACAAAACGGCGGAGGGTCCGTGTGGACACGACCTGCACCCTCCCATTTTAAATCCAACGTGGTAAACACTACACATACAGTAAAGTATGAAAACACTTTGGGTTTCACACATTGCCAGGAAAAGCAGAGCTAGACATCACGGCTAAAGCTGCATGCTAACTCTGTCATGGACAGGAAACATTGTCGTATTGCAGTAACGTGCGGTCAAGCCAGCCGTCGCTCTCATCTCTGTGGTCAAATCGGCCGACGCTACAACTGTAGAGCACCCATATACTGACATTTTACAACGGAGCTGACGGGAAAGCTAGCGGCGGACTTGGCAAAGTAAGCAGAAGCATACACGTGTGACTACGTCCGTTTTTCAAAATAAGGTGCAAAATACATATATGGAAATAAGATTGATTGGATTGTATTCACCAGAAGTATAAAACATTACATGTCCCTTATAAATTAAAAAGAAATTACCACATTAATTTGTGAGGGAAATGTCTTTATTCTTTGATTTTGGGTTGCTGGAAAAAATTGAATAAATAACGCCTAACAATGACTGATATATTTTACTTCAGGACATGAAAATCAAACATTTTAATGTATTAATTTAGATATTTTCCAAAGTAAAAGTTCCCCATGGTCTAGTGCCAAAAAAGGTTAACAAAAATCACAATAACTCGTAATATCGAATCGCAATACTTAAAAATCGCAATACATATCAAATCGGCACCCAAGTATCGTGATAGTATCGAATCGGGAGATAGGCATATTTGTGCAAGTAGGGCCAGTGTTGGTGTTTTCCTGACCTTGAGTGAGACTTGTGTGTTTTCATGCCCTGCCTATAAGGCACGGCTCCGATGTGAAGGTCCGACTATTTTGGAGAAAATTGGGTGTTTTTTCTTTGCACATCTGTTCTATTTAGGTATTGAATGGGTAATTAGACTGACTTAGATCATGTCTAATCGCCCTCTGAGGTACTATCCACTTTGCCCAAACCATTTCCTACACAGGGTGCAGCACCTATACTTTGATACTCCCTCATTGTCCTCATGCATGTGACCCAGCAATTTTCACTCCCCTAAATTGGAGTCCTTTGACATCATAAAAACAGGCTGTGGCATAGTGTCCAATCAAACTATATTGGTTTGCTTTTTGTTCTGCATAAAAAAAAAACCACCTTGCATGAAAAAAAGAGTGCTTCTGCTAACGTCAAAATAAATGAATACAGTGGCTGGGTTAATATAATAAGTGGCTATGGGAAGAACTAACACTTGATTGCGAGACGACACTCTGCTGTTAAACGTGTTTTGGTGATGAAATTATAGCCTAAAGTCCTGCACATCCCTTATATCTGTTCTTCACCATGCTGCCCTACACTTTTAAGGGCACCTGTTCCTACTCTTGCTCTCTCTCTCTCTCTCTCTCTCTCTCTCTCTCTCTCTCTCTCTCTCTCTCTCTCTCTCTCTCTCTCCCTGGTTCTCGCTCCTGCCCACCCGCAGGTGCCAAACAGTGATGTCACATGCTGGGTGTTCCCATAAATTCCACTTTAAGGCCCACGATACACACACGCAGGCACACACCTGGGAAATGTTGTATGAATAAATACATTTGACAAACACCCACAGAGCGTGTCTGTGTGTGCACGCACATGTGTTTTTATGCTTTTTAATAAAATAGCTTAACACAGACGGACACACACACACACACACACAGTTTGATTTATGGCTTTCAGCATCTGGTTGTAAAATATGTGTGACCAAGCAATCCTCCTGAGTCCCTCTAGTTATACCGCGAGCCTGGTGAGGAGAGGGAGAGTTGAAAGGAGAAAGCTGGAAAATTGAGGAAGGAAGTGAGCGGAGGAAAGGTAGAGGTGTGGCATCATTCCCTTTTCATTCAACCCCATGCCAGTTTCAATATCCTATCCTGGATCATGGCAGATATTTTATTTGACGTTTATTATTGCACGGCTTTGTTGAATACTCGATTCTGATTGGTCAATCACGGCGTTCTGCGGTCTGTTATTTCTTCACAGCAGACCGTTGCTATGTACAACAGACCGTTGCTACGGACAGAGCTCTGATGTCGGACTCTTGCGGACCATTTTTGTCTCAAATTAGCGATTTCTTAAGTAAGTAGCCGTGTAATCAGTGGGATAATGTACAGAGAGCCGGTCATTGTTGTGAAATAAACCCCTTCAGGGTGATGAGAGACCACATCGCCCTGTCGGGTGTCGGTTTATTTCACAACAATGACCGCTGTACGTTTATTATACATTTATATTATTATTTTGGTGACACCCACAACATGCACTCGCAGTGTTGGTTCTACTAGCAGATGGGTAATTTGTTGTCTTTTTTGGTTTTGTCTACCACCCAGATTGTCTGTAACATAACGTAGAATCTCACATTTAGTTTCTATTGATTCTAGCATGAAATTAAATAAAGCTGCGTGCTCAGATCCGAACATCACTGTGAACAGTGAACATCATGCCTGCTTTTGATTTTGTCAAAGTTACGTTATTGTTGTGTGCTAATGAGACGCAGACTTTTCAAATCAATCTGCTTTTACAGCTTTAAAAGATCTAAACCAGCAGCATGCTCTGAAAACTGGTTAGCAGTAATGGAAGGTATATGTGATTTGTAGTAAATGGACTAAAACATGTAAAAGCACTGGTATGATCCTTTTAGGAACAATGCACCCCGCAGGTTTTTATTATGTAATGATTGAAAGGGCAGAGGAAGAGGAGGATAGGTCGTCGGAGAGGATGAAGGGGTGGGCGTGGATTTGTTTATTGAAACCTGGAGGATGAAATGGTTTTCTTTGGCTCTCGCTTCATAAATGTCACGTGTTGAAACTGTGTGAATGAGTGATTGCATGGGTGGGTGACGGTGTGTCTGTGTGCATGTGGCCCCCCCCAGTCAACATAAACCTGTCTCATGTGCAGCAGCTCTGTGGGGCGACATCTACGGTAGCTGACAGAGGACAATAGACAGATGTCACCGTCCTCTGACTTTTATGTGAGCTCGTGAATGCGTCTGGTTTTCATCAAATGTTCCTGTCCTATGTGCAAAGCGGAGGTAAATTAAAAGGGCTTTCAGTAAATGAGAAGCAAACTTAAAACATAAAAACAGCAGGTGATGAAGAGAATCAAAGCAAATTGTCCTCAAAGTAGCAGCCGGGGTTAAACTGGCTGTCATGAATTCGGTGCATGTATGCAGAGCGGTGGGTCTCCCACAACGCGTATTGTGATGAAAATTCTAATGTTAACTTTCAGCATTTTTTTGTGTATAAAATGTCAAAGACAATGGGCCTTATTCACAAACAGTACGTATGACCGTTTTACGTACAAATCCGGGATTTATCAATATTTTCTTACCTGAATATGTCCTTAGTCTGCGAACAAATAAACTGCCTCAGAGCATACGCACAAATGATGAAGGCCCGGCCGGCTGTCTTAATGTAAACACACACCTTTTAACTAAATGCATAGCATATTAAAACCACATTCATTAAAAAAGGCTTCAATAGACAACAATATTTAAAAACGTTAATTTACTAATGCATTTGCCAAATGTATTAAATAACTATGAAATTTGTGCCCTTTCATCCTGATCAATTATCGTCATAATTTGAAATATTCAACTATAAAAACGTCCCAGCCATAGCTTACAATGGAGTATATGAGAATGTCCACATTGAAATGTAACCGTTTTTGATTTTCATTATTTTTATTGACGTGGCCTATAATGATCGGCTACTCCACCAATTTCTAGTGCCATGAAATTATGCATATGTAGCCAATTTTCAGTCGGGAAATTCTTTTTCTTTCTTCTCTTTTCTCTTACAACAACCTCAGTGCTCCATGACACACAGTCCTGGCTAGAAGAACCCACAAGTTGCGAAACTCTCGTCTCGCGAGATGGTTAAGGTTAGGCATCAAGGGCCTGTCAATTTAGAATGATTCTGATTCACTAACATAAGCATGGTGGTAAGAACAAAATTGGCGGGTGCGCACGTGTCATGAATCTGGCGGTAATTTTGCGTGCACACTTATTTTGAGCACAAAGTGAGAACATTTCTACGCACACATATTAGCGAATGAGGCCCAATGCCGTTTTTTTAGTGCTGTGAGTTTTTGCAAAGCGGTGATGAATTTATGAAAAGTTCCTCTCTTGACTGTGTCTGTCTATCTTTTACCTGCAGACATCCCAGGATGCACATCAAAACAGGCCTGGTGGACGCTCACCTCTACTGTCTGAAGAAAGCAGTGGTGGACTTTCTCGCTGACAACAAGTGAGTTCTTCACTTATTTCTGACTATGAATAAAGGAATTAACATATAATTAGACAATTAGCTATCCAACCTTGAATTTCAACCACCGTTTCCAAATAAAATGCAGAGTTTATATCTGCAGTGTGAGCAGTATTGGTATTGGGTCAAGGCATACACATGGACATGAACCTGCACAGTCAAACAGACATTCACATTCGCTGCTTAATCTGTCGTAAGTGTTAAACGTGGTTACATGGTGTGTAAGGCTTTGAAAGGACCTGTTAGCACGGTATTCTAGCGAGGTGTTAATTTGTTTTACTACGTGTCACTGAGGCAGGCTGTTAGGCCTTTAGCCTCTGAACTGAAACAGTGTCTGGCAATACAGTACACGCATGGTTAGACTGGTTAGAAAAATCAAAGGACTTATATCATATGAGCTCGTATTAAATTTGGTGTTAGTAATGACGCAAAGGAATTAGGTAGGGGTGCAATAATACGGTCACCTCATGATTCAGTTCAATTCACAAAAGGCCTCATGATTTGTTACGCTCATTACATTTTAACAAAGTATGAATGAAAATAAAGTATTGCAATAGAAAATTCATTAGTTATTCCTCCTCAGGTGTATTAAGTCCAAAAACATTTTTATTAGTTTTTTCAGATTGGGGTTCAAACTCCTAACAATCAACTCTTAAATGAATAAATAAATCACCCTTTTTTACAAGCTTAAGAATATAAGATACGTTGACAAGAATGCCCTCATAGTATAAAGAATAAACATTGGCTAATATGCTTCAAACAGGTTTGTAATCACCAAAGTAAAGTTGGTGATGTGATATTTAGAGGCGGCATGATAGTTAGAAAAAGAAGGAAAATAATACCCTTCTCCCAACCAAATTAGCGCATATATTGAAGTTTTTTTTAAACACGGGAAACCCGCTAAAATAGGTGACCTTTCCCATTGCGAGTATGTCGTGCCGTTGCACTGGCCTTACTGTTTTGTTGTCACGGAAGCAGGGTTAGTAAACAGTTAAAACTTTTTTTAGATCTGTTACATATTCAGTCTCTCTATCAAACTCTCAAACCAGAGTTGGTGAACGTTGGAACAGTGGAAAGACTAACAAAGACGGTTTTCATGATTTTTATTTTGTTTTAAGTCGGTTTTATGACAATTAGCGAGGTAAAATTACTGTTGTCTGACTGGAGTCTGGTGGCTTTGAGGATAGTTTTGTGCATTAATAAAGTATGATAATTGTCCATATCCCTTTTGATTTTATTTATTATATATTCACTTCAACGCGCATCACATAGCATCAAACCAGAATAGGGGCGAAATTTGCATGTCCACCTGGGTCTCATGTTTCTATCACTGCTGATCTGAGCTGGAGCCGATAAATATCCGCCGTGACTACTGCAGAGATATTTGTCTCAGGAATAAATGCCGATTGTAACCTTTCACACTAAAAGCCAGATGTTAGTGGGTGTTAGTGGGTTTTTTTTGTCCAGTGGGAAATTGGCTTAAGACAGAGGAGGAGTTCCTGGTAAGTTTGGAAATCAGTCTTTCTGAGCTGCTTATCATCACAGCAAACATCATGTGAGGATCTCGTCCATTGACTGCTTGTGGGCAAAAAAACATATTGAATAACAACTCCAGCAATGAAATGTTCTTTCATTCTAAATGCAGCGTGCTGATTATCCTGTTGTAAGAAAGAACACCAATGCAGCAACTTTGAAAAAAGACTCTTTATTACACTTCACTCCACGCTGCCCATTAGGCCAACTGATAAGATTTAACTGATATTGCAAAACATGTT
The DNA here is from genome assembly GCA_916701645.2 of Sebastolobus alascanus. Lineage (NCBI taxonomy): Eukaryota > Metazoa > Chordata > Actinopteri > Perciformes > Sebastidae > Sebastolobus > Sebastolobus alascanus. The sequence continues at coordinate 246,223 of CAKAOJ020000408.1, forward strand.
TAAGCACCACACTGTGTATTAATACATTTTTCTTTCACAAAATATTGTTCCACAACCACGTTGAATAGTCAACAGTCAAAAACAGATCTGAGCAGGTCTTCCCTGGTCTTATCTCACTTCTTCCTGACCATTAATAATATAAAGTTTTTGGCAGACTGTGCACACTTGAAGAGGAGATCTTGGGTAGCACATTAAAAGACTGCTGACAAAAATATCGAGCGTGTCTGATAACGACGAATTCCAGACGAGGTTGCGAGCTGAGGAACAGCGTGGCGCCACGCTTCTCAAAACCGGGTGGTGATGAGACTTGCCAACGTGTGTATTCTGAACAAATGGTCCCATTGAAAAGTGGGCGCTTGGCTAAAGATTGGATTGTGGAAATCTGTCATTACCCAGTTTTAAATCTGAACAATTTTAAATGAAGTGTGACACATAAATAAATCCAAAGCCCAGCCAAGAAACACAAATCCTCCAGCTACGCTCCATCTCTTCGCTCCTGCTGAATAGTTTTGGTTAAGGCGAGAGGTACACTTGAACACAGTAATTTGCCACAGAGATGTAGATATAAATCTTACGTCATTACATCACTAATGCACCCTCTGCCGCCGCCATATATCACCTCTCTTGTTCGATGACTCATTTCTTTCTTCAGCTCTTTTCTTGGACTTTCTTTTAACAGCTCCTCTCCCTCTCTCTCTTCCTGTCTCCTCCGTGCTGTCTCTTGCTCAAGGAGGGAAATGGACAGAGTAACTGTTGTTTTTCTCCTGTCATTCAGATGGAAATTCTAATCTCCCTTTTAAAAGAAAGTAAGAGAGGGCAAGTGAAGGGGGGTGTAGTAGGGTGGTGGGGAGGAACACTGAGCATAGCACAGTGCAAAGAGGAGGAAAAAGAAATTAAGATGGGGAAGTTACCTCCTGGTTTACACAGAGAGAGACTTGAAGTCATCATAAGAAGCTGAGTTGGTTTGTATGACAATAACTGCATTATACATCATTCACTGCATTTGTTTCCATTACTGTTTTTTTATTAGTTTCTTTTGCCTTTACTAACAATCTACTCAATTACAGTTATTGTAGACCAAATTGGCGAGGGCTGGAGACTAAGGACATTTAAACATCGGACATGAGGTAACCAGAATTAGGGACAGAGAGCCGGGAATTTTTCCACCAAAAAGGGACTTTATTTTTCGATGAACTTTCCCTTTAATCAAGTGGTGTATCTGCATTAATTACACAATATTCCAGTTCAATATGGGAAATATTGTTCATAAAGTGAACTGACAAAGACATGGCATTATCAGAGTAATAAACCTTAAAGAATGAGTCACTTTAGATGCACTGGATGAAGACAGGGGAACAGGTCTGGCTGGTAGCAGAGCAAACGGAGAAATGTTCTTCCTCCTCCCCTCCTTGTTATAGGAGCCCTGATAGTGTGCAGATTGAGCTCACCTGTGCCTAGTTGCCTCCAAACAGCACAGGTGAGGTGAGGTGTGGCTCCTCTCTGAGCTCATTAGGGTTAATGCAGACATGAAACACTTTCTAACAGTAATGAGACAGAGCTTAACATGATGTTGAAATCTTATTTAATCTTTCCTCTTCTTGTATCGTAGGTCCATCTCTTCGATCCGTGGTGAGCTGGTACCGTATTTGGTGCGGAAGCAGTTTTCCAAAACGACCAACAGTCCGAAAATCAAAGACGACGCAGAGGATCAGAACCAGAAAACGAATGACGGCTCCGCAAACCACGGTCAGTTTTTGCACCGACGCATCTCATCTTCATATATACATCAAAATCAACAACCACAGCAGTGTTGCTCATTTAGAATAGCTCTGGATCTTATTCATGAGCCATCAGCATGGAGAATATCTGTTTTGGCTTTTGCTCTAATTGAACACAGATATAGAACTTGTGACAAATTGACAAAAAAAGACAACTCTGCCTAATCCCAAGGCACGCGAATTCCCCCCAAACAGTGTGTATGCGTCATCATTTTAACTCCTAACTCTGCACTTCCCGTCTCTTTTGATCATCCAGAGCTCCTCATCTCATCACGAGACGAGCCTCTCCTCCAGCTGGCCCAGGAGCGCTCCTGTTGGAACGACCACCGCGGTGACATGAGCGAGGCTTACCACGGAGGAAAGCTCCGCTGCTACGTTCACATTATTGACGAGGGCCTCTGCTACCGCGTCAACACTTTAGCTGCTTTCATAGAAGCAAACCGACTGGTGAGTCAGACATAAGCCTGCTCCTTCCAGGGTTTTTGTGAAACACACATTTGCACAAGTGTGCATGTGTAATTTTGTATGATTGGAGGGAATTCAGTTTTATGTGCCTAGATATACACATGTATACATGGCTTTGCGTTAATTACACAAAGATTAGTTGATTTAAAGGTGCTATTGATAACATTGATTACATTGTATTTACTTCACAACAAGTCGTTGCCAGGCACTTACTGTTAAACTCAGCCAGTTTTTTTCCACACTAACTGACGACCCAGAGATACCACGTGATACCACCGTTGTTATACTATTGGCTCACAAGCCTTGTTAGAAGTGGGAACCAAATGTCAGATAACTTCCACAGAGATAAACAAAACATTCATTTTGGACCTGCCAAAAGTTTTAAAATGATTAATTCACTATCATAATATTTTTTTTTCAGGAAAAGCCATACTTTTAATTGGCACCTTTCTAAAGCCTCTGTGGATGTATAATTTTATTTTTTTTAAATATTTGTCTACATAAAAATGTTATCAAAGTATACCCTGCTTTATGGTCTATTTGACTCTAAATGGGACCATAATTTTCTAAATGAACATTATGCTGCATTGAAGAAGACTTGAAACTGGCGATTGAGACCATAAACTCATGTTTACAATGTTTACTGAGGTAATAAATCAAGTGAGAATAGGGTCATTTTCTCATAGACTTCTATACAATCTGACTTCTTTTTGCAACCAGAGGAGTCGCCCCCTGCTGGCTATTAGAAAGAATGTAAGATTAAGGCACTTCCACATCGGCTTCACTTGTTAGACCCTGGAGTTGCCCACTGGATGGATCATTGAAGTTATTTAATCATCTTTCTATTATTTTAATCTCATGTCTCACTCTCTTCTGTCTTCTCCCTACTAGGCCCCAAAACTGTTTGAGGAGCCAGCAGTCCACCCGTCTGCTGTAATTTCTGAGAGATGTCAGGTCAGTGTAATGCAGTAGAAGTATGATTAGTCTGTCAACAAGTCAGATTGTTCATATTTCTCTCATCTGTCACTTCTCTCTTAATTAGCAGTTTTACTAATTGTCCTGTATCACAGCTCACTCGTTATTATCTCTCAGAGTCTAATTTGCACGTGATCCTCATTGGAGAGGCCTGCGAATGTATTTATGTCTGAGTAATGTTACCGTTTGTGTGTGTTCGCTCTGCCAACAGATGGGATCAGACAGTATCATCGGAGCGCAGTGCCAGGTAGCAGATAAGACCTCCATAAAGAGATCCACCATCGGAAACTCCACCACCGTAAAAGAGAAGGTCAAAGTCACCAACTCTATCATCATGCACGGGGTTACCATCGAGGAGGGGTGAGAACACACGCATCTGTACACACACACACACACATGCACACACTCGTTGATAACACGTACTTTGAAGTACTTTTGCGAACACATTAATTTAGGCTGAAAAAGAATTTCACCTTCGAGGCATGTTTATGAAATTAAAGTTTTAATCGTCGCGTCTGTGAGGTGTTCAGTTAGTACATGCATACAGTGCAGTGTGTGATAAAGCGGCGGAATTTAGTAAACAAAGATTTCAAAATCAGATGAGTGATCTGATGTTGCCAGGAAAAAACTTGTCCTTGCACTATCCCAAAAACTACTAAACTTTTGCCCCTGTTTTTCCCTGTTCTGCTTTCACATATAAAAGCAGTGGTATGCCTAGTTGTTCATTCACTGCATATCTTTCCATTGAATTCTCTAGGTGCTCCTCTGTGCAAACGTGGGTGTGTGTGTGTGAGGCGGATGCTCGTGGATGTGTGTGTCCGTTGATGGGACGTGTAACAGGTTTTGTTTTCTGCGCTCTACGGGGTCAAACGGGGAGCGCTGAGTTAACAATGCACCTATTGGTGTGCAACCAGCCAGAGACCAGCTCCAAACAAACACAAAGCTGTTGAACTGAAACACACAACATCCATATATTTCATTTAGCCGCTAATTTACTCGCCTACACCAAATTCCCCACTGGTTATGGAATTTGTGGAACACCGTGGGGGTTTTGAAAGGTGTAGTCCTCACAACAAAAGTCTGGGAAGTAAAGTAGCATTGAAATGATTAATTGATCAGTTTCATCAATACCAGCTAATCAAATGCCAGGAAGTCATTTATTAGGTTTATCCCTTAACATACAGTTTAGTTTTCCTATTTTCATAAGCTTTACGGTTGGCTATATGATATTTACACTGAAATAGCAAGCAAGCAAACTTTATTTATGTAGCACATTTCATTCCAGGTGGAAACACAATGTGCTGCACAACGCGCGCGCAACAACGGAAGTTGCAGCCACAGACATTTATATTGATAGTGTAAAGATAAAACATTATACATAAGTAAACACAATATAAAACAGACACATAAAACATGTAGGTTAAAACAATAAAGAAGTAAGAATAGAATAAAGAGTAGCTGGTTCGTAGCTCACAAGCATGTGCGGGACCATGTAGGGCCTTAAAAACGAGCATTAAAACTTTAAAATCAATTCTAAAATTTACTGAAAGCCAGTGTAACGACCTCGGCACAGTTGTTATAGAGTCGTATTTACTTGAAATATTCAAACCCAAAACGTTTTTTTTTTTTTTTTATGGCTGCACCATTCCATCAAATGGAAATTATCTAGAGGTCTTGTACAGTACATCGTTTTGTATACATTGCCCCAAAATTGAGCGCAGCATATTTGGTATCCTATGAAACTTTAGGTTCTCTACATTGGAAATAAAGTTCGGTGCATTTGAACAAAAGTTGGCTACACAGCATGAGTTTGTAAAGACTGGCTCACCAGCGGGTTAGAGAGGTTTAAGGGGATATCAAGCTTTTGGCGAGTACATTTTCAACAATAACAATAATATTGTTATAATTTGAATTATTGGCTGTTTGTGATGGTTGCTAGACATAATTCCAAACAGAAAGCAGAAACTACCAAAGGATGTGCTGACAATTCTTAGAAATCAGCAGGAGAAGCCAAACTATTCACGACATTGCAACTTCTTTTCAACTGAAAATTCACCTCAATGAACCAGGAAGGATTTTCAAATCCAAATTTGATCCAAACCATGCAGGACATCATCATCCTCAGGACGTAAGTTACCAACGCTTTGTCACGCCCATCGGCTTGTGATACCGACGCACAAGGTACCGTTTAGTGCCTGTATGAAACACACCAGGCTTTCAATGAACTACAATGATTGTAAACCAATTCGCATTCAACAGTAAACGCTCAGAAAAAGTGCGCCGGGAGTGTGGTGACGTAATTTAAAGAGCGAAAAAAAGACACACGGGGCGGATGGGTCCAACAACAAACATCAGGCTTTCATCCAGGAGACCGCTGTTCGTGTCCCGAGCATTAGGTTTCACTTTCATGTTACATACAGAGAGCTGCAAGACAATTTAAAGAATGTAGAAAACATCTTATATGCAAATCAGCTATGATATTTAATATTTTTGATTTTTGATTTTTTCACATTTTCACTTTACAAACGTAATTTTGAGCCCAACCATGTAGTTTTTTCCTAAACCTAACACCTATGGTTTTGTTGCCTAAACCTAGTTTTTGTTTAATTAATGTTAAACACGTGATTACTGCGAACGAAAAGTGACGCCAAGGGGTCTGACAAAGCGTGAGTATGTGACAAGTTGGGATGAGAACGTGTTGTATTGCCACATCATGATTTCTCTTGGGGGAGGGCAGTCTTAATAGTGATGCCTCATGATCAGCCACGTTATTATTACACATCGCGATTGTCAAATGTAGCGAGTAGTTAAAGTGGTCAAAATTGACTGCTTTGTTGCAACAAAAGAGGACTTCTTGTACAGAGAGCGCCAGTAGCCACTGTAGAATTAGCATGTAGATTGATCTGCTCGGCCTCTTAGCCAGAAGCTCTGGAGGAAAGAGACTCATCTTGGCCTCAAGTCTGGATTTTAATGCACTCATTCACGGGCTCCTTTTCTTTTATCTCAATTTCTTACTCCTCCCTCTCTTTTCTCTCCATCAACGCCATCTCTCTCCTCTCTCTTTCTGTCTCTCTCCATCTCTTCTTAAGCCTTTCAGGGACCCCAGCCAGCCAGCATGGGGACCCTCATCATGCCCATGTAGGTGCACGCACAAAAGCATGAAAGAAACGAGAGAGAAGGGGAAGAAAGAAGCGAGGGGAAAGCAAGCTAGCACGCAAGAAAGAAATTGCAATTCTTTCTTTTTTCTTTTTTTTTTTTTGGAGGACATAAGAAGGAAGGAGAAAGAAGGAAGGAAAGAAAGAGAGCCAGTGTGAGGGGATTAGCAGACCCCGGCCATGTCGCAGAAACCCCTCGCATTTCTGCTCTCTTTGTTTGGAGCTGACCAGAACTTGTTGACAAAGCGCTGCGTGTTTGGGAAGGGGGATAGTAAGGGTCAACTTTACAGGGGGGGGGTTGGCACAGGAGGTGGGGGTTGACGTGTGTGTGTGTGTGTGTGTGAGAGGGAGGATGAGAGGGGGGGGGGGGGGTCATGGCAAGGAGGAGCCCTGGTGTTAGTAATTAGTGGTGTTTCAGCTCCGAAGCTTCTTTGGTGGTCTCTCTCCCTCCCTCTCTCTCTAATGTTACAAAACTCTGAATCTTGTAATCTCCCATCACCAACTACCACCACCACCACCTCCTAGGTAGTCACACACACACACACACACACACACACATATCCACACACTCCTTTCTCCCTCTCCCTGCAGGCCTAACCACCTGAATAGAATGAGCCAATACAAACCTGTCTGTGTGTGAGGCGCAGAGGGCCAAGTGTGTGTGCGTCACTGCCTGGGCAAGACCAACATGTGTTCTCCACCGGGCTCCCCAAGCTACTGAGGCACACATTCTCTAACCCACGCACTCACACAAACACACACACACACACACACACACACACACACACACACACACACACACACACACACGCCCTCCACGGTTAGCTGACACAGGACACACAAGACTGTCTGTGTCTCCCCTCCAAGAATTTTATGGTGATGGTTTGGCTGAATGTGAGCACGGTGGGTTGGCACTGCCAGCTCAGGTGGGACTGTAGCACAGGGCCAACAATGTCTTAACACACACACACACACACACACACACACACACACGTGTGCACACAGCGCGGTCTGCTGTTGTTCTTTAATATATATGTTAATTTTGCGTCATTAAGTTCAGTTGATTGGATATGTTTGAGTGTTCGGAGCAGGTGGAAGGATCCCTGATGGGGCTGAATGTTCCTACTGTCACTTTGACCTCCAGTACGGCTCTCACTCCACAGCTGTGCGAGCGGAGACGCTTTTAACAGCCAACAGTGGAAGGTTGTGGCTGTACTGGGCAGCTCCCAGTATGAATGTTCTTGTGTGTACATAAGGTAGACGGAAGAAAACTGAATGTGAACCATAAACATGTTTGAATCTCCAATGCGCCCAAAGAAGCAGCGTCGGAAAATCATGTTTTTACACTAACCGAACGTCTCCCAGCAAAATATTAATCTTTAATGACTCAAGAGTTTCAGTTGGTACCAGAAATGAGCCGCTGGTTCACCGCTATGGAGTAATTCAAGGTTTACAGATATTGTTGAGTCGCTGTAAATGTTTCATTATTAATTAATCTGTTGATTTTTTTTTACTCATAAAGTTTAAACAAACTCTGAACTAGGGCTGAACTACGATTATTAATAATAATAATAATAATAATTATTATTATTATTATTATCGCAATATCTATAGAACATTTTTAAAAATTAAAAATAATAATAATGCTATCAGTCAAATTAATCTTCAATTTTGTTTGTTGTGCATTTTGTCTCTTTTTTTGGCCATTGAATTACACTCCAAATATGAGTGCAGGGAGGTGGAGAGAGAGTCCATAACCTTAACTGTATATATATAAAATGATTTAAGAGGCGCTGGATTATTTGCACAAATGTGTATTATTAACATGATATCAATATTTCGTTTTTAAATATCATGGTTATCGTCAACACCGGTATATGGTGACACCCCTACTCTGAACATTAAACCTTTATAAAGGATGAGTTTATTGCGGGTCTGTTGTATTAGACTAGGTGTACCTAATAAAATGAAGTACTATCTTATGTAATGAAGAAGTGAGTTATGAGCAGAGAGATTTTTCCCTCTCAGATTGTTTCATTTGAAGTCCTAAAGAGGTGAAAGTATTAACTGTTCTACAGGGATGAAAAAGTTGTTAAACATAATAAGCATGTAAGAGAATATTTTCTTCCTATTCCCTTTTATTATCTGGTGGGGAGTCCCCAGGTTGGGAACCACTGCTTTAGAAAATAAAAGAAGAATGTGATTAATGTAATTGTGTGTGTGGTTTCCAGGTGTAACATCCAGGGCAGCGTGATCTGCAGTAACGCCGTCATCGGCCGAGGAGCAGACCTCAAATACTGTCTGGTGGGAAACGGACAACGGATCGAACCAGAGGGTGAGCTCCCCGAGCATAAACACACACACACACACTCACACACACACACACACACACACACACACACATACAAAATATTAATTTCTTCTCACCGTAATTATCAGCACTTGATGCCTTGATCAACAACCTATCTTGTCTCATTAGCCAGGGAGGCTGAAAGTAAATTTTAGTAGGGCTGACACGACTGCTTCGAAGCTTCGAACGTTGCTATGGTATTCGACCTCCAAATCACTATTCGAATGCTTCATTTTTAATTTTATATATATTTATATATTAATTGTTATTACATACTTATATATATATATATATATATATATATATATATAAGTATGTAATAACAATGTGTAAATCCCAAAATAGACCATGAAATAAGGAATAATCCCTCATCATTATTAATTAATCATATTCAACATTCATTATTATTAGTTATTCTCAGACGGATATCGCTGTTGTAGAGGTGCTTGTGTGTACAGTAGCGCGACAGCCTCACTGAAACGGGGGAGATGGAGACGGACAGACGGAAGAACGTGTCAGCCTGCCGCGCCGCTCCGCGAAGCTTCGAATACCTTTGAATATTTCTCACCGAAGCTTCGAAGCCCAAAAAATGGTATTCGGCACAGCCCTACATTTAAGTCATTTGAATGTAGCAAAACAAACAGCAGTTGACCATTTTGCATCCCCAAATTACATCAACTGGACACTGAAAGAAAGGACAAAATAACAGAAACACTTTACTTTATAACAGCATTCAGTACAACAACTTTACAAACAAACACTATCTGTTAAATAGCCATACGCTATCTGCTTCTCCTCAGCTTACTCAGATAAGGTGTTATTGTGTGTGTGTGTGTGTGTGTGTGTGTGTGTGTGTGTGTGTGTGTGTGTGTGTGTGTGTGTGTGTGTGTGTGTGTGTGTGTGTGTGTGTGTGTAAGAGCCAAGTGTTCAAGCCAACTAGGAAACTTTCTTAATTCTGAAGTCTGTGTGATAGAGAGATTTGTCAGATATTTTTTTATTTCCTTAATCCTCTTGTCCCCAAAGCTAGCTGTGTGTGTGTGTGTGTGTGTGTGTGTGTGTGTGTGTGTGTGTGTGTGTGTGTGTGTGTGTGTGTGTGTGTGTGTCACATTGATGGAGAGGTTAGAGAGCAGGGCCAGAACAGGACCACCCGGAATTCAACAGCAGCAGCCTCCAGCCACATCCAACACACACAAACATACACACACACATATAGAGCAATGGAGAGCGAGCTCGGCTACCAGACTGAGCAGCCTAATTGAGTGAACAACAGGGTGCTCTAAGTAACAACAGCGTGAATTTGAGCTAAACTCACCTAAAAAAAAATGTTGAGACTTTTTTTGGAGCATCCAGTGAGCGATCGCTGCATCAAAACTGATCTCGCTTTAGCTTTTTTTTTTTTTTGGCGAATGTGTTCCCGCTGGCCACCAACGAGCTGCTAACTTTATGTTATTGAACGCTGGAAACTTGGTTGCATAATTGTTTTGCGTGCACTGCATAGCCAAAGTTCAGTCACACAGTTGCAAAGTTCCAGCCTCTGATGGACAGAAAGTATCACATGAAAATGTCACTCTCGCACACATTGTTGTTTTTATCATATTTTTTTCTCGCTTTGATTATTATTTCACAAAATGCCTTGTTGTCTCTTCAATAGACATTATAAAAGGGATCTGCTGTATACAGTCAAGTGAAGTCAAGTTTATTTAAATAGCCCAAAACCACAAGTTTTTCCTCAGAGGGCTTTACAGTATGTTCAGCATACAGCAGCCTCTTATTCTCAAATTGGATACAGGAAACAAAAAAAAGGACCTCAGAAAGAGCCTACTCCCGTTGCCCGAAGAGGGGATATAACCACATAGGTTCTCGAATCACTGAGTTGTTCATAATTATAGAAATTTGGCGCATTAACTTTCTGGCACTTCACGGACACATGTGGTGGATTTGAAAATCCATTTCACCCTGAGCAGCAGAGTAAGAAGGAAATGAAAACAAACCTAAACTTTTATCATAATTTTGGATCATAGACAACTCTGTATGGTCCAGTGTCATGTGTCTGTAGAATACAGTAATACTCTGCAAGTTGTCCACGTCAGCAAATGAGTAATAGAGGGAATAGGGCTGCAACGAACGCTTATTTTCATTGTCGATTAATCTGACCATTTCGATCAGTCAAGAGATTAGTTGTTTGGTCTATAAAATGGTGAAAAATGTCGATCAGTGTTTCCCAAAGTCCAAGATGACGTCCTCAAGTGTCTTGTTTTGTCCACAACTCAAAGATATTCAGTTTACTGTCATAGAGGAGTAAAGAAACCAGAAAATATTCACATTTAAGAAGCTGGAATCAGAGAATTTTGACTTTTTTTTTTTTTTTAATTACTCAAACTGATTAATCGAATGTCAAAGTAGCTGTTGATTAATTTAATCGTTGACAAATCGATTAATCTTTGCAGTTCTAGAGGGGAGTAATGTAATGTGTGTGTGTGTATATATATATATATAATCCATTGCTCACCTGCTCTCTCCTGTTTTTTATCATATTGTAAGAAAGTACAGGGTTGCCTCTAGCTACTAATCTAGCTGGCTGACCGCAGGCTGCGAAACACATTACACACCCACTCTACTGCTGAAGCTGTTAGCAGCTCAGGACCACCCTGCTAGTTAGCCTCTCTCACACGCACACACGCACACGCACACAAACACACACACACACACATACACACACACACACATACACACACACACACACACACACACACACACACACACACACACACACACACACACACACACACACACACACCTGACAGATACAGGTCTGTAAGGTGTTGATATTTAAAAGATACATACCTCTCCTCTGGATGCTTTGATAAAAACACACATATGCGTGCAATAAAACAGCGGGCATGCATTGTAGATGTCTCTCCTCTTCTTCCCAGTGTCTCTCCTCTGATGACACTACGCACTTATCTAATGGTGCATCCTGATAACATTTCACTCTTCACCTGACAATCAGCTATATTTGATTACAACATATGGCTTATTCTCTCCTTTATTTGTTGATTGGGGTCAAAGTTGGCGCTGTATATTAGAGAAATATGTAACTATATAGTCTTAGTACATTTAAACACTATATTGAGTAACCCTTCCTCGCTTTCTCTCCAGTCTCTTCCTCTCCTGCTGTCCCATGCTCCATTTGTCCTCCACTCCAAACTCGTTCTGAGCAGCAGATTCCTTCACACTAAAACCTGTCTTTGTGGATGGAACATTATTCGCTGCCACCGTTTGCTTTGGATCAGTACCGATGCTCGGAGATGGAGGGATGGAGGGAGGGAAGAGCGGCGGCTGCTCTCCTCATGCTGAACTAGCTTTGGGTTGAGAGAGATAGAGAGAAAATACTGGCAGACTCCGTTTCAAGCATCATCTATTTCTTTTTGTGAGGTTCAGGGGTAGCGGTCAGGGTGAGCTAAGTCTTACCACACCGAAGATTTCAAATAAATTATAGCACCGTACTGTACAGTGGGTTTGCATGTTGTAGCCTGTTAACTACAAAGCACCCATTGTTTTCCATTCATTTCAGTATGGTATCAAAATGAATATGCAGAAATGACATAATGGGTATCCCATTAGAGTAAACACTGAGGTGCCTTTAAGTATTTGGTAGTTGTTAGGTTACCTATGTCCTGTTATAAACAGGATTCCCGCGAATCCTTAAAAAGCATTGAATTAATTAATCTGAAAATAAGGCCTTAGTTGATATTTATTAAAATGTCTTAAATCAATCTTTCTAAAGCCTCTTGCATTAACGTCACACAGATCAGGACCAACCAACAACACTCATATTTTGTTTGCAGCCGGGATGCTCAGAGCTGCTAGCTAGCGACGACATGGGGAAGTGTTTTATGTAGCAATAAACATTTGAGCAAAATTGTCCCTAACCCTAAGTAATTGATGTTTTTTTTTTTTCAAATTTGGTTATTGTAAAGGTGGTCTTCAATTTCATTCCAAGTGGCATTAAAAAAGGTGTAAAACAATGTGAACTGCCTGAAGCTGTAGGAACCCTGAATAAAGTTGCGCGCAAAAGACTATTTAGAAAACTTGTTGATGTACTTGAAACTCATCCGACATCCAACAGTTGACCGTAACCTGCCAAACAACTAGTTTTTAATGCCTGAAACTACCATATTTTTCAAGGCAAAAGTGCAAGACCATATCCAGTTATGGGTGGCATGCCTTCAAGCTGTGTATAGTGAAAAATGCTGTTAATTGATTATGTTTACCACCATATTTATGTTCCAAGAAACACTTGTTGCCCTGTCGAATCGGAGAAAAGTATCTACGTATAGTTAAAATGGAGTCATGTATAATAGTAGCAGGAAATGATTAAGTCTCCTGTTTGAGGTAAAGACAAGTTGGTTGTTCACTTTACTAGCTGTCACTAGGGGGAGATTAATAATAATAATAACAATACATTTTATTTGTTGGCGCCCTTCAGGTTGAGACCTTACAAAGATAAAATAAATACTTGAACAGATAAAAACAGCCAAACACGGCGATTAAAGCTGAAGGGTCTTACCGATTTCTTAACCCTGAGAGAAACATCAAAACTTTAGATTTCAGCATAAAACACAAGAATCACCAGAGGGTTTCACACCACAACACCACCTTACACCTTCGGTATAATATTTTCTGTGTAAATTATAAGTTTCTCTCTCTTCATCAGCTGAGAGGACTAACGAGGTCATCGTTGGAACGGACCAGCTGATGGAGATCTAGCTCCCACGGGGATAGAGAGTGGCATCCCCCTCATTAACCAATCAGAGAGCAGGAAAACACAAGAGGACAACCAATTCATCGGCCGACCGACCAACCGGAAGCCTGGATGCTGCTTGACGCTTCTTCTCAAAGGCTATTTTGTACATTGTGTCCCAATAAAGACAAGTGCTTAAACCCATGACTCAGCATGTTTGTGCCGTTCATCTTTTAGTGATGGGTGTTCATCGCGAAAGAAATCACTGATGACAGCTTGACTGTCAGTTCTAGGTAGAGCTCTGTAATTGTTTTGCCACACCAGTTATTAGCAGACTGTTGCTGTGTCCTATAATGGCAGGACTCAATTACTCAATTTACCCTGTGCGAGAGGGCGGAGACTTGTTTGAATGTGCACGGGTGTTAGCGTGCACCCTGTGCAGCTGTGAAGACCAGAGATGGAGGGAAAAAGCCGTGGGAGGGGTGACCACAATGGCGTGGGGGTTAAGTTTATTTGTACACAAAAATGGTGTATGTGTAGGCCCCGGACCACCCAGCTCGATCCTGTATCAGTTAACACCGACACCCCACCCTCGCACACAAACACAGCAGAGGAGGAAACTGACTCGCGCCTGACACTTTTTCCTCTTCTTTCCCTCTCTGCTCCCTTTGCTGCCACAGGATTTATTGCATTCCTTCAACAGAGCATTTCTTAAATTACAGGTTTGAAGTTCCTTAGTCACGAAGGAAGAAGATGAGGACAGGGATGTCTGCGCGGCTGCTTTGTGTGTACGTGTGTGTGTGTGTCTGTGTGTGTGTGTGTGTGTGTGTGTGCGTGTGTGTGTGATTCTGTCCTCTGTTTCCCATTGTGTCTGTGGCCTTGCAGGAGTCATTTAGACTGTCTCTTGTGGCCTGATTATATAATGTTGCTCTGTGAGAGAGAGATTATGATGTCTGTCTTCCATCTCTACTGTCCATTAGATGTACTTGTTAGATGAACATGTTTTTATGATTATTCTTTAAGAAATGACAATTACTATTTGGCTTTCATCTGTACCATACACTATTGATATCCGTGTACAGTATACTGCACTAAAATTGTAATAATGCCGGGTATAGAATAAAGAATAGTCATGAACTCATACAGTTATGTTTTCATCCCCAACACTTTAAAGTACAACTTTGTTGATAATTCTTTATGTATACGGGGGTTTGCTCAAGATATTCTTGAAGCAGAAATCTGTAACTTTACACACATTTTCACCCTTGGAGGGGAATTTTATTATTAAAAAAAAAAAAAAACACATACTTTTTGTTTATAAAGCAAAGACACACTCCAGTTTCCTTCTTTCGAGGGACATTTTATTGATTTTATTGACAGCTAGCAGTTAGTGACCTGATACGACACCCACATGTCACTCAAAGCAGCCACGCCCTCATTATGTCTAACTTTAAGCCTTAATATAATTTAAACGGGTGAGTTATATAAAAATTCACCCCCCATACAGTTGTCATGAACGGGGATATTAGCTCTAGAGACCAAAACCATTTATTGTGCCAGGCTGTAAACATTTTTATTTCTGCTGTAAAGTTGGGCATTTTAACATGGGGGGTCTATGGGGATTGACTCGCTTTTGGAGCCAGCCTCAAGTGGCCATTTGAGGAACTGCAATTTTTGGCACTTCACTTCTCTGCACCGGAAGTTGCCGCTTGGTTTACCCATGTGTGGTAATCAGCCTGTGAAACACTTGTATAATGTCTTCTGTGGCTCTGGAGGAGGTTTGTGATCCCAGACTGAGTTTTTTTTAATGGAAATCCTGTGTTAAAGTTGCATTATTGGAAATGTAGGAACATTTTTCAACCCGGTCTCCTACAAAGTACATTTATCAATAGATTTTTGAGTGTGATGTTGATGTACACCATTTTCCCACAATGCAATGCACAAAGGAAAATGTGCTCACAGCTGGAAAAATTTAGATTGTGTGTGGGGTGGGACAGCTCCACCTACAATCCAAAGATCCTGGAAAAAAAATATTTAGGGAGATATTTAGTTTCTCTTTAAATATAATTGGCAGTGACATGTTTTCATTTCTCATAAAATGTGAGAGTATGTTTATTTATTTTTTGTATACCAACGGCATAAACAGTGATGTAGAACGAATCTGGGATACGGCTAAAAGTCTACACAATGGAGTGCAAAAACAAGGAGTCACATTCTCATTTGACCGGTTTTCTTACAAGAACACATTCCATAAATGTGAGTCCCAGACTGAAAAGACGAACTAAATAAACAAAGTATTGTGTATTTCCGTATGTGGCCCCACTGCTGAATTGTCTTCCCACCATGTTTACTATAGATGTGGCTTCAGTCCAGACTGAAATGCTTCATTGTTCAGTAGTTTTCCATGCCCCTCGTCTTACCTGTGTTAATCTTGCATTGTTCTCATTTCATTCACTTTGTGTACTTCTACATTTGAAGATACCTAATTTTTCATCGTTGCATTATCAGTTATTCACTCCTATATAACAATTATTGCAACCTAGTCTTTTTTCCTCAGACGACAAGAGATGCGATGGTGAAAAACTACATTTGTCGCCCGAGTTTTGAGCTAAAAGTGGTGAAAACCACAGTTAAGGTTCACTTTGTCCGTGCTCTTTGTCTTGGCTGTGTTAACCTTTTTAGCGGTCTCACACTCTGACCTCTCTCTTCAACCACATGATGAGATCTGGCAGCCGGGTGTGTTTGGGCAGAGGTTTGTATATTTACTCAAAGACCCCAGAGTCCCCTCAATACAACGCCACCATGGCGGAGCCAGCCTCCCAGCACACATACAGTACATGTGTTTACCGGTGTGCGTGTGTGTGCACACATGTGTGCAGGCTTACCTGTGTGTGACCATTGTTAATCCTCTGTCACACAAACTAATCAACGCCGTCTCACACACCCTTTGAGTGAATGCATGCGTGTGCACACATGCGTGGACAAATGTGCATGTTTGCTTTGCAGATCTGGAGATCAGATGTCGAGCCACAGATCATATATCAGGCTGTCTGACGGTCTTTGGGTTTTGTAGCCTCGCGGAATTTTTCTTGACATCTCTACAGAAGATTTTCATCTAATTATGCATCCCAAACAAATCAATCTAACACCAGAGAGGAGAGAAGTGATCTGTAAAATGCAACATTTTTATGCACAGATTATCATCAGTTCCCCGTTTTGCAGGCAGCACATTTTGCCCACAAGATTTGTTTTAACAAGGATAAAATCTAGCATAATAAATAAAGATGCTCTTGCACCTCTACGGCGACATATTGTGTCAAAATATGAGCTTTAAGATCTGTTTCTGTTGCACCTACTCGGCTCAATGTGTAGTTTTCTTGTGTCTGTGTGCAGAGTGAATCATGAAGATATCACTTTTTTAGGACATTAATGTTGTAGAAGTTGACAGAAGTCTGGAGGTTGAAAGTCTTGTTCACATCACAGTTTTTTCAGAGTCTGGGACGTGACCCAAAGCGGGTTGGGGAGAATTCCAATGGGTGTCAACATTTGGTGCTTTTAGTCAAGATAAATGCATTATATGACACTTCTGGACTTGTCTTGACACTCTCTCGTGTCTCACATGTACCTCCAAAACACCCTTTTTTAAATATAATCCAGCTGGTTGGTTAGTATTTTTAAAGGATCAATTTTCCCAAATCATATTAAGCATATTCCCCCACTTATTATAAGTGATGTCTGGCCATGAAGAATTTAGTTTTGTGGGCCACCGTTCTGAGATATTTGCCTTTTTGCACCACCTGAATATACTGGAGGTGAATGGGATTTTGTTTGTGGTGTACAAAATATTGAAAAATTACATGAAAAAATTCCGCAGTAATGTGTTTTTCCAGTTACTCTGGATGATCCAAAGATGCCAAATGTCTGGCAATCGTTTTTATTGGAACTACTTTCTACTGATGAAGAAGCTGCGATGAAAACCGTCCAAAGTAAAGTCTGTGGACTATAAATTTAGATAAAGTTAGGGAGGAAGTGTTTGACCTTCTTAACTGTGATTTATGAAGTGAGACTTGGACTAAGAAACAACGCAGAAAATGTGCAACCAAATAGTTTGGCCAATGTTTCTTTTACTTTTTTTTTTCTCCAGTTGATTAAAACAAGCAACATTAACACATTAACAGTTTAAGCAGCGGCCCACTGGTGGATCAGTCATTACAAACTCAACCTTTGCAGCTAAACGTTGCTCCAAACCAACAGAAGTTTATTTATGGTTTTAATGGAGAACCCAAAAGTTCCACCAAATATGTCATGTTGGAATTTTGGGGAAATTATATGAGACTGTAAATTTGTGTGGAATTAGATGGTTTTAACAACTTTTAAGGCTAAACGGGAGAGGAAAAAATGTGTGTTAAGGGCTAAAATGTGAACAAGTTGAGCGCCTTCACACTGAGACATCCTCTGCAAACACATGACGTCTTGCTTTTGCTTCTGCTGAACCCTGAGGGGGGAAAATAAAGAGTCCCAGATAGATGGATCGGATTGGATTGATGGTGGAGACAAATGTGCGATACATAGACATACCCAGATGCACAGAGAGAGGTGGGGTGGAGTCTGATCTCCGGGTTGGGGGGGGGGGGGGTTGGCTGAGTAGCTGGGTGGCTTCATGGCTTGAGGGCTGATCGTGGGTGAGCAAGAGAGAGACAGACAGAGAGAGAGAGAGAGCAGGCCACCCAAGTGGCAGTCAGTCAGAAACCTGTGTGTGTTTGCTGCTGACCCCTACACATTAGCACAACACTTCCTCAATTTGTCTTCTGTGTTCTCCGGCCACAAATGAATTTCCTCCCTCCCTTTTTTTTTTTCCACACACACACTACCTTTCAAGATGCTCCCCCCACCAAACACACACACACACCAACACACACCAACACCACCAATCTCTAATTTAATACATACACACACAAATACTCTTTTTACAAGCTTTAGAGATACAACAGTCGCTTATGTTGCTTAGCCAACAAAGAGTGTGTGTGGAGACACAGATCCCATGTATGGGATAACAACCTCAGTGACATGCCTTACACACACACACACACACACACACACACACACACACACTGATCCAGATATCCCTGTCTGTCACCGTGGAGGCCCCCCGGCTAATTAGCTAAACATTGACTGGGTGGTTGATTGGGATCACATCTTAAATTGCTTTTGCAGTAAAATCACAGGAAGAAGCAAAAGACTGACCTGCTTTACACCCTCCGGTGACCTTTTCTCTCTAATCTTATTAGTTTATAACATCTTCAGCTGTAACTGCAAACAGATCGGCTTTTCCAAATCATTAAAAATAAACTTTTTTAACTGTCTCAAACATTCTTATGCACTGTAATTTTACTACAATCACCCCCCTTAAAATCTGTTCAATTCCACACCAAGGCTACTAGTAATGAGCCTAATGGATACAGGACATGTTTAAAATTGAGTGATTCCTGAACTGTAAGTTATTAGAGGTTTTGTATTATAAATGTAAAAGATAAAAATGGTTGAAGAAAGTTCAAGTATGATAAAAAAAAAGGCCAATTTTCCTGCTACAGTTCTTCATCAAAATATGATTTCTGTGCATAAAAAGACAGCTGTATGTTGTCTCAAAGCATTTGAGCTTTTCTTGCTCATCATTTGTAACTGATCACAATAGTCCAGAGCTTTTTGAAAAGCTATACCGTTTCAGCCATGTTTGCTCACATATACTTACACACACACACACAGAGTTGTGAGGTTCTTACAGGTCTGAGTTTGCATTACCACCTGCTAGCTGAGTCTGACAATACCTCCGTTACAACCGCACAAACAAAGACTTAAAGAAAAGTGTGTTTCTCTGTCTCTCTCTGTGTTTTGTGTGTTTTTCCCCCAGAAAGGCAACCATTCATTACGATGACAAAGGGGTAAAGAAATGCATTATCATAATTAATCTTGTGTGAGACTGTGGGTGGCAGCTCCGACTCTGCTGCTCTGAGACTGAAAGTGTCTCTCTGCTACCGGGCAACTTTTAGCCTTTTCACTGATATCTGAGAAACGTGTAATTATAGACTAGTAAAGTTGAAAAACCTCTTACGGGTTTTCCCCAACAATATGACTCTCTGAACTTTAAATCAAACACCCAAAATGTTTTATGACTGAAAAATGTTCATCTGGTGTATATTTTTTTTCCCATCATCAAATCACAAAACTCTTTGTGTGTTTTTCAAACAGCTTTATTTGTCTAGTCTGCCGGCCCATAGCCAAATATTCTGTTTGATTATCACGAAAATGATTTGTTCATTTTGATAAGATTTGACCCGAAATGTGTTTGTGATTTGTTCCCTTTTTTGTTATATTTCAGTTTTTTTCAAGAGCTAGATGTGATGCTCTTTAGTTTTATGCTTTGGTTTGCATAACGGAATTAAATTGCCCTCACACATAGATAAGTATACACAGGGTGTAATGAGAGGGTAGAAAAATGATTATGATCAGACCACCTCAATCGCCTTCAGATTGCCCAGTGATTGTGGAATAGGGTCTTTATCTTTACTCCAGACCTGCATCAAACATAATTTATTTAGTCTTTTTATTTCATATTTGGGGCCAGATTAGTATTTTAGAAGTATAGATCAAGCTTTCATTTAGGATGTATAAGCTTTTTAACTGTGTACAGGTCTCATCCCTCCTGTCTGACTGTCTGGTTTGTTGAGGCTTCCAAGCTTTAAGTCAATTTGTCATTTAGACGCTGTATAGTACATTTAGACAATCATAGGCAAATGTAAAAAGGCTCTTTACAATATATTTCTATAATTATGTGTGATAGCTGTTTGGGTCAGGTACTATTTATCAGGAAACTGGACCTATGAGGACACACTGATATCATATTATTCATTGCTCAATGAGACTAACATTAAACGGAGAAAGCAGAAGTCTTTGAAAGACAACCACTTCTGATAATGTTGTACGTTTAAAGTGAAGTTTGGTTTACACCTCTCTTCCTTCTTTTTGGAACCAGGACCATGTGTCACCATGAATAGTACAAATACAACAAATAGTCATCAAATGGGTACTCAGATATGGATTATAGACATTCTCATTTCCAGTTATTCCATATTTAATCAGTTAAGTTGCTCCTTTGGCATCTTGTTTCCAATTTACAGTGGCAGACTGTAACTGAGTATATTTACTCAAGTACTGTTCTTAAGTACAATTTTGAGATACTTGGACTTTACTTGAGTGTTCCCATTTTATGCTACTTAACTTGTACTACATCTCAGAGGTAAATATTAAAAATCATTTATTTGACACTTATAGTTACTGCTTATATGATATATTACAGTACTATACTGCTAATCTACCCAGTAATATCCAAAGAATCTAGAATTCTAGATATAATATAATAATATAACATTGTGAAAGGAGCCATTCTGCATAATCACTACTTTAATTACATTTTGCTGATAATACTTATGTACTCAAGTAATGTTTCGAATTCAGAGCTTTTACTTGTAATGGAGTATTTTTCGACTATGTTATTTCTACTTTTACCTATGTAAAGGATCTGAATACTTCTCCACCAATGCCATTTTCTGTCAAAATTATTTCGTTCCTGGGAATATCTGCCTCTTCCCTGTGCAACCTCCTCAGTGTTCCCCAGATACACAGCCTCTGTTGTTTGGAATGGCATATCCCATAATATCTTTTATGGTTTTACCTCCCTTCTAATGTGTGTCCTAAATGACGACGACCATCACCGTTGCTCCAGTAAAAAAAAAACATTATACATATATTTTATCTCTCTTTTATTCTACTCACTCATTACTCCTTCTGAGAGAAAAAGAAGAAATGCAGTGGTGAGCAGTCTCCCAGCCTCTCTCTTCGATAAATAAACATTCTCTGGGCCTGGACCCTGGGCGTCTCGGCTGTTGTGCGACGGCTGAGTGCCAGAGCGGTTCCGTAGCTCTGCCTATAGCACATACAGAACCCCAGACGGACAGCCAGCCATGCATGCATGGATGAACGGATGGATGGATGGAGTCACTGGGGAGACATGAAATGGAGGAATGGAGATAGGAGGGGGCTAGAGGGAAGGAGGAAGAGCAGGAGTAGAGAAGCAGATGAAACAGAGGGAAGAAGGTGTAGGTGAAGGTGTTGAGAAGAAAATCAGAAATAAAAGGAAGAGTAGAGGAGAGGATAAAGAGAGGGATGGGGGAGAGGGACCATTTGGGACATGGAGAGGGGAAGGAGGGAGCGAGGGCTTGGGCGGTTTGTGTTTGGAGGCCGGGGCGGTGTGATGGCAGATATCTGCACAGCGCATGGTCATCTCAGATGGTTTATTTATCCAAGGCCTCCAGACCAGGCCTCGGACCTCCCTGAGTTTGTTAGGCTTGAAGGGGCCCCCTACTACACAACCCAATTCCTCACATTCCACATTAGCTCCCATTTCCAGCTGCCTGTTTCCCTCCACCACTCAACCCGACCCAACCCAGTCCAGGCAAACTAGACCCAGTTCCAGCAAAGCAGAATAAACAGGCCGGCCAGTGCCACTCTAGAAATGACAGCGGGTTATAAGAACGTACGGTCACCTCCATTTGGACGAGTAAGAGCTGCCGCAGAGGGCTGTGGTGTGGTGGTGAATGAGAAGTTAACGACAGTATTTGTGATACTACGTTCCAAGTCAATAGATGGACTGATAGTCAGTGGATACATCCTGTTTTATCAAGATAGAACAAGAGATCTGAGGAGACCAGCAGTAATGCTTGACTCCTCCAGTATTATCTCTTTTAATTTATCACATTTAAGGCAAGAAGATGGAGATCTGAAATAAAGAGATGATAAAGGAGAGTTATTTGTACCTTTTAATTGATTTATTATCCCAGCAGCTTCTGTGAAAGTTTAGATTATTTAGCCAGCAGTGGTGGCCTGACTGGTGACTTGTAGTCATTACTCTTAACTTTGATGTCAGTGATAACAATTTAGAGCCTTTATCATAATTTATATTGTAATGATTGTGATTAGTAGTGGGAGAAGTATTCGGATCCCTCACTTATATAAAAGTACCAATACAACAATAGAAAAAAAAATTACCAGCCTAGCCTACAAGTAAAATTGTGTTCGAAATCTTATTCAAGTAAAAATACATAAGTATTATCAGCAAAATTCACTTAAAGTATTAAAGTTAAAGAACTTGACCCCTAATATCATTAGAGTGTTTATACTAATGCATCAATTTGTAAGCAACATTTTATTGCTATAGTTGGTAGAGCTCATTTTAACTATTTTATATAGTTTAATCAGCATAATCTATAACAATTTATTAACTTATTATTTAATTTATAACCTCATCATATGTTTTTATATGAAATTCTAACGTGCGAAGTAGCTGTCAAATAAATGTAGTAAAGAGTACTTACTTTTATAACCCCATGTTGTGGGGTAGAAGTATAAAGTAACATTACATGGGTAAAGAACAAGCAGCTCAAAATTACACTTAAGAACAGGACTCGAGTAAATGTATAGTTACTTTCCACAACTGATAACTATTTTTGATTTGATTATTAGTTGAATTTCTACTACTTTTATAGCAATAGTTGGTAATATTCTTGAAAACATTTTTATTTGTTGAAATTCTCATTACATCCCGACAGAAATCAATAAATCAAAAGGTCTGACCAAAAAAATAAGAGAAATAAATCTGGTATGTGTGGCTGTCGCAGGACTGTAATAAACGAGTGAAATGATTGGACGCCTGTCTGCGCGCACTCTGACGCATTTATTACGCGTCACCGGATTGTTCCACAAACTGCTAGCTTGACAGCTGTGAGTACTAACAATATTACCTTCATTATAATATGTTTACGTTCATAACTATGATAATTTTGGGGCAGTATCTTTGGAGGGAGGCCTGAAGGGACCGATTGTTAACTGAGTGGCCGACTTGGCGACTTTCTCACTAGATTTAGCGACTTTTGGAGCTAGTTAGCAGCTAGTGCTGCTAGCTACTTTCATTGGAAAAGAGTTAGCTAAACTGGGCTGGGTTTTTCAGTTGGATGATTTTTAAAATCTAGCATACTATTGCTGATTTCTCGAGATTACCAACCCTAGCTAGCTGGAAAGAAAAATACATATCATGTTGGACACTGTTGTTTAACTTTTAATGGATGCTAATCCCAAAAAAATGTACAATATGAGTGTTTTATTCATGATCATAGTTACAGCCTATACATCTCTACACCATACCATATGTTTGGTAGTGAATACGCTAGTTTGATATGTGACACTTAAAATAGGGTATACATATAATATAGAGTATATATGGTATATTAACATCAGTTGTTTATGCATTTTATTTTGGACATATTTGATTTTCTTTTTCTTGTTTTATCATTGTTAATTGTTTATATTTGGATTCTGGACTGGTTGACTGTCACATTGGGTTTAGGAACGTGTGATGGCCATTTTCACTTTGTTGTGACTAAACATTTAATTCAATTAATCAAAAACATTATTGACAGATTATTCCATAATGAAAATAATCATTAGTTGCCGACCTAGATATGATCTCAAAATCATTTCAATTCATCTTAGACACTGAGTGTAAAAAACAACTTTGGGTGAATGAGAACTGTGTCAGGGACGCTGACTTCATTTGTCATTGCACTACTACTTACTACGGCTATGTATATTTAATCATTATCTACTTCCTTACTTCATATAGATACTGCCCCGTGATGCTGATGCCCGGGGAGCCCCTATGACAGTAACATTACCGCACATCTACAACGCCATGTAAACAGTGATGATGGACGTAACGGCTCGGCAGCAAGCTGTGACCCTGTCGATTGAACGTGCACCTACTGTAGTCGTCACAAGCAGAATGAGCTTACAGCACCGACACCTACATTCAAATTGCTTTACATCAGCTTCAGATTGTTTTACAGTCGCCCAAAGGGCCTCAAATTAGCACCAGCCACCTGGCAAATACTCTACACAGTAGCACAGGTTGGTGTAGACAGAGAATAATCTGGTGAAGTGTTTCTTCTTCACCCCCATACTGTCATGAGTGGGGCCAATGGGGGCTTACATTAGCAAACCACCAAGACACTCCTAACCTCTTTTTTTTTGAGAGAGAGATTAGAAACAATCTGTTCTGAGAACCCCCTTTCTTTCTTTTTCTTTCATTTTCAGATGTTGCTCTTTGGTGAACTGCTCTCTGAACTCATGAAATCATGCATGGCGAGACATGGAAACTTTCCAAAAAGTCTCAACGGAGATAAGGGTGTCACACTGAACCAGGCCGCTCCAAGGTAGGTGTTGATGAAAAAAGGTGCATAACGTGAAATAATTCCTGTGATCTTTTTTTTAACTTTACAGGCACGAGAGGTTATATTTTCTAGGGTGTAAAGAGACCTATCAACCTACTTTTAGAAGAGTTGAGGTTACAGCTGTTAGCGCTAAAAACCTACACACACAGCTGCTTTTAACAAACTGCACAGGCAGCAAAGACAGTAGAGGGTTAAAAAAAAGTATTGAGGCTCCAAAACCTCATCAAACACGAGATGGCTTGATATCAAAAGTGTTGAAAGATCTGTTATTCTTCCATATAAGAAAAAAATGAATCACATGTTTACATTCTTGTCTAAAAAGCTGAATTAAACCTGCAGTAGGCAGAATGTTTTTGGCATCATTGGGCAAAAATTCCATAATAACCTTTCAGCATATTGTAACTCAAGTGTTCTGAGAGATAACTAGACTTCTGCACCTCCCCATGGCTCTGTTTTCAGGCTTTAAAAAATCTAGCCCATGACAGGAGACTTTGGTCAATCACAGGTCATTTCAGAGAGAGAAATGAGCCTTTTGGCTGTTCATTCAACGGAGGCAGCTGTCAATCACTCGCAAACTCCAATCAAACAGTCAAACTAGGCAGCGCTGATCAAATATGAATCAATATTCTGTTACTGTAATGCCTATTTCTCGCCTCAAATGTTTTCAGAAACATCGAACAGAAGTTTGTGACCTGGCAGCCATGTTGAGATAAGTTGAGGAAATACCAAGCACCGCCCACCAGCCGGAGCAAACTTTTTCATTTTACAGCTAAACAGTACACTACAAGAGGTTTCTGAAAACATCTGAGGAGAGAATATGATTCATATTTGATCAGCGCTTCCCAGTTTGACCGTTTGATCGGAGTTCGTGAGTGATTGACAGCTGCTCAGAGACGGCAGGCTCCAGCTGGACTCTGATTGGTTGTTTTCCTCCTGTCTGTGAAATCTTGCAGATGCCATTAGGAGCACCGGAGGACTTTTTTTTAATTTTTTTTTTTTTTTAAAACCTGTCTCATGCACTACTGTCAGGATATAGTGACCGTTTTATAAAAAATAACTTATTTTAATCATATTTGCTCCATTTCATCTTTAACTTTTTTTTTTTTTCACTGATTGGCCTTTTGTTGATGAAACAGGACAAAAAAAAAAAAAGCGTGCGTGCCTGTGGCTGTGATATCAATAGATGGCATGTGCGATTGCTTCTTACAGGACCCGGCCACTGGTAAATAATGTTCACAGAGCAAGTGAGGCGGGCAGCAAGCTGTGTGCGTGAGCGCGCGTTTGTGTGCGTGCGCGGCTGTGCAGAGTTTATTGAAAGAGTTCCTCTCTCCCTCCCCCCCCTCCTCCTCCCTCCTCCTCCCCCCTCCTCCCTCCTCCTCCCCTCCAGCCCAGGCAGCAGCAGCCTGGGTGGTCCCCCTCTCTCTCCACTTTGGTGAGCTGTTGCTTAGCAGCTAATAATAGGCGATGTTTGCAAAGTAATTTGCCTCTTCCTTGGCCAATGGGAGCCAGAGCACTTTTCCATCAAACCTCCCTTTTCAGGATTTGCCGAGAGGCGAACTTCTCCAAATGTTACCGCTACGGGACCGGAGTTAGACTTGACACGGACGGCTCAGACACAGGCTGCTACTACTACTACTACTACTACTACTACAAGGCTGCTACTACTCCTCTCTGAGACGTCGTTTCATGAACTATCTGGACGAATGAAGACTGAAGGATCTTTACGGATTTCGGCGCATAATGTTGGGATGGAGTTTCGAGACTTGTTTGGCTCCAGGGAAGACTAGAAACCGTTCCTCTCCTGACTTGTCGCCGCCGGCGGTGCTGGATGCGCTCCTCTTCTCCTATGTTGGATTATTGTCGCTTTTTCTGAACTCGCACCGATTCTCTGTCGCTTCGCTCTCCCCCTTCTTCGGACCATGGCCTCGGATCGCGGGGTCCCAGGGGCCGGCGTCTATGGAGATTTACCCCCGAGTTATACGCGCTCCCAGCCGCCTGCCAACCCAGACGTGCTCCGGAGACCCAGCTACTGCCACGCTGCTTTCGCACTTAAACAGATCTCAAAGGTGACACAATGCCCGCAGTGTGGTGTGGATTTTATGATGAAGGCAGCCTTCCATTCAGTCCGAAAAAAATGTGAATGAAAAAGTGTTGCTTTTGATTTAGCCCGTTATCTAATCGGGAGTTGAGGGGCGCATGTGGGAATGTAGGCTGAAGTAGCAGCTCCCAAACTGGGGTCCGGGGACCACCACAGCTCCCTGAGGGAGTCCACAGTTTATCATTTAGCGAAAAAAAAAAAAAAAAAAGTATAGAAATAGTCATCAGGAAGGTGATATAGACAACAGAATGTTTACTGGGACAAAACCTGTTAGAAGTCTGAGCTGGTGTGACATTTTGGGGAACCCCTCTGGAATAAAGCGATAACAACTTAACAAGAGTTTCATATTTGGCAGCATGTTAACGTCGCTTGTTTGTTTGAATGGACACCAGACTCCCATTCATTTATGTTGTTATTAAAGCCACCGGGAGGGAGTGAGTGAGCGAGTGAGGGTTTGTTCCCACATCCCAGCCCAGTGTTGTGCGTGTTTTTGGCTTTGTGCAGGCAGCGGAGAGAGCGCACTGGCCCGGGGTCTGTTTGGAAATGTGGTGGGTCCTGTAAAGGAATTCACTGATTGAGTTTGATCTGACAAAGCATCTTTGGACCGCCCGGATGCTTGGACGTGTTTCAGCACTGCTGAGAGAAACCACAACACCAGTGCAATGTCTCCTGCAGCAGTGACATGTGTAGCACAGGGACCGAATGGTCAAGATCCTGACGGATAGTTTACAAATTAGAGGGGAAAAACTGTGTAATGTAGATTACTGCATCGTAAACTCTATTTATAACCAGCTCATTGTGTTAGTATTGGTTTATACAAGGCTTCTGTACTTAACCCAAATAGTTGCCACAACAGTTTACCAATATTCTGTTCGACAGCAGTACACACTTGTTGATAACTTTGTACTGTATTTACACTTAAGACCAGATTCATATGAGGCGTCTAATATAGAGTGACACCTTTTTGACAAGACAGTTTTGTTCTTTTTCTAAATCTTAAACTGCAGCTATAACCTGTAGCTTCTATTAAGTCCTGGGTTTGTTCTGCATGGATGAAAATTGTGTTTCTAAAGCTCTTTTTCATCGCTGTTTCTCTGAACTCTGTAAGTTTAAACTGTTATGAACTAGCGTCCCCGGAAGCTTCACATCAGTACAAATTGTTACCACAACCGTGCAGATTAAAACATCTCAGATGTGGGGTGTCATGGGAGATCCTGTCCCGGGTCCGGACTGGCGATAGACGTGAGGTTTTAGCAGTGGATTGAGAGCACTGGCATCAAATCTGCGGTTAGCGAGTTAGCACCTTAACTTGTCATTATGTTACACAAAGCTTCACCTTGAGTTCCACACACCTCTCTCTCTGTGTACAGATGCATGTGTTATCTGGATGTAAGTCGTCACTCTGCTTCGGAAACTCTTTCGTGACACAGAAAGAGATACAAGCTGCCTTTGTGGACAGTTGCGCAACGCTGCATTATTTATGTGTGGTAACATAGTGATATTAATTCTGTCCTTTTCTCGCCCTCCCCTCCTGCTTTTGAATCCAGGGGAAGGCGGTAGGTCAGAAAGCCCCTCTGTGGATCCGGGCGAGGTTCCAGGCCCTCCTGTTCTCTCTGGGCTGCCACATCCAGCGGCACTGTGGGAAGGTCCTCTTTATTGGACTCTTAGTGTTCGGAGCACTGTCCGTGGGACTCCGAGTCGCAGCCATCGAAACGGACATCGAGCAGCTATGGGTGGAAGGTGAGTTTCAGATGTTTCTCTTGATCTTTTGCGAGCAGTCTCTGGTGTTGTTACTGTTTCTCACGCAACGTCATTTATCCTTCAGATGGCATCTTTCTGTGAGGTCAGTTTTAGCTTCATGGCTGGATTTACTGACTTTTTGTTTCGATGTTTGTACGTTTTCATGAGCTTGTTTTCCCGACTGGGTTTAACTGGAGTTTGAATGACAATAGTGGCTGTTGGGAAGATGCAGGGTGGCCACGTTAGTGTCATGTCAGTGCCATGGGAGGGCACTAGGTGTTCACCGACTGACTGATCTGATTAACTGATGAAATCCGGACTAAAGCAAGGACTTGTGGGAGCTGGTTTCAAGTTTGTTTTTATGTTTGTCTGGATGAAAGTTAAGAGTTTCAACTCCGTCATCGCTGTATAGAAGGAATACAAGTACCAAATAGCTTGTACATAGAGTATTAACTTCCTTTTGCGTAGTAGTTCACGTCTCTGTGGATGGGAATATAGTGTATGTTGTATTCTGCAAGCTCAGTGTTCACTGATGTCTGCTCATGTCTTAATGAGTCACAGTTTACCAGAGAAACCCAAACACAGGACTGCATTACAACAGTCTCAGACTTTCTGTGTCTTGTCCTGTAGACTATGACTGTGTTTGTGATTCTACGCTGACTCACAAACTTTTAGATTTGCTCTCTTTTCCGCTCTTTCTGCGCATTTTTAGATTTAGGTTATCTGTACATTTTCAGCGGTAGAGGCCGCTTTATTTGGTTTTTCACACTGGCCAAATTCCTTTTAAACCCCCAGGCTTTCAGTGCCGGGGCTGATCCCCGCAGCAGATGGACTGTGTGAATGGTTAGCCATCTTTGAGGGCTCGGACCCCTCCCCCCCCCCGGCTCCCTGTGTGGTCCCTAACTATTCTTGGATTCCATTCAACAAGAGGCAAGCAGGCAGGCAGGCAAGCAGGCACCACCTCCCTAAAACCCCCCTCCCTCCCTCCCTCCCTCCCTCCTCCTCCTCTCCTCCTCACAAGAAGAAAAAATATAAGTGAATGCAGCTGAAGTTTACCCACCTGTTTTGCACACTCTAAAAGCGCTACAGCAGTTGGTGAATATAAACAGACGCTATGGGGTTTTTTAAGCCCACCGTGTCACTAGAGGACGGGGACGGGCAGCTCCCGCAGGAGCCGTGCGGAGGTGTTTGAGAAATCACACGCTGCTGCTGCTGCTGCTGCCGCTGCTGCTGGTGTCGGGAGAAGTGTTTGGAGTTCTGTGCGCTTCACTTGCACAGGAATTTAAATAAGTTCCCTTCATCAGACACAATTTAAAAAACTTCTGTAAATGTAGTCACTGTCGTTGCAAGAGCCCGAGTTTGCAACAAAAGCCGGCCACAAGAGTTTGAATCTCCACAGTCTCCTTTTTCTTTGGTTTCATTCTGGTTAGTGTAAAGCTTCGGGATTACCTCTTGAGCTAATTGGCGGATCCATCTCTTAAAGGAGATGTTTAGATGTTTGCGTGCCAGTTGTTTTGCTGTGGGATTGAGAGAGTTGAACAGGGGGGTGCTGAAAAGGAATGCTGTGCCTTTAAGAGGCCGTGGCCATGTTTCTAAAGTTTCTGCCTGCCTTGTTTCCACCAATAGCCCATTGACAAAGCTGCTAGGGCCTCAATGGAGAGTAAAGTGGTTCGGTAACAAGGAGAGGTTAGTTCTCCCTCGCTCTCTCTCTCTCTCTCACACACACACACACACACACACACAAACACGGAAAAACACACACACATGCACCATTGCACATGAGCCAGAAGAGGCCGGAATGATATTCTCTCTAATAAGACAGCTGATTTCACATCGAGGGACTCAGTTTTTTCAGTTTTATTGGACTGTTTTTTCGTATATTTCTTAATTTGGAAGGAATTAAATTTCTAATGCAGTGTAATCTTATGAAACGGCTCTTCCAGATTGCAGCATAAACAAAGCTTTCCCACTTATATCCTCATTTATTCCGAATAAACTAGCTGTGAATTGACACCGTATGTGTTAACACTGTGTGTGTGTGTGTGTGTGTGTGTGTGTGTGTGTGTGTGTGTGTGTGTGTGTGTGTGAATGTGTTAGGGGCATATGCTTCCCATCATATATTCATACTAGAGGCTGCCCCCGCACCACCCACGCACACACAAACACATCCACTTGTCATCTTTGCCACCTTTGGTGTGTGCAGCCTGCCTGCCTGGCCGTCTGTCTGCCTACGCTTTGTGTATGTCTGTTTATATTTCTACCTGTCTGTCTGCCTGCTCTGTGAAGTCAGGCCACCGGGACTTTTTTAATTGCTTCCTCCCCTCCTACAGCACCAAAGCACTGTGAAGCAGAGCACAGCAGTGCTGGAGTCTGTCTCTCTCTCTCTCTCTCTCTCTCTCTCTCTCTCTCTGAGACAGAATAGGGAGGTCGGTAAAGTTAGTGTCTGTGCTACGCGTACCTGGGTTCATAACATACCTTCAAGTATACAGCCTTTATTCATATCATTTCTGTTTGTCTTAAGGATGTAAGGGGGACAGGCAACAAAAGAGTAAAAGGGTTAATCATGCTTGCAGTCCTCACACCTGCATAGGTGAGAATAAAAGCCACAATATCGGGGTGTTTAGTCTGACAGGGGGATTAAGGACTGTTTCTGGATTACTGCTCAGTCACTCTGGGACAGACATCACCATCAAAATACCTTCAATTACTCACACAGGTCTTGTTGAGCAAGTTTTAAATGTGTATCACAGAGTAGCATATTTTTTTGGAAAGTGTCTAGATCTGAGGGACTGCTGAGGGAGTGCTGAGCACTACGAGAAGATGTTTTCATTATTCCCTTGGCAAAATATGCTATTTAAAAGTGCCTGAATTACATTATTAGGGTTGCGACTAATGCTTATTTTCATTGTCGATTAATCTGCCGATTATTGCCTTGATTAATCGTTTAATCGTTGGTCTATAAAATGTCAGAAAATATTGAAAAATGTCCATCCCAGTTTCTCAGAGTCCAAGGTGATGTATTTAAATATCTTTAAATGTTTAAAATATATTCATTTTAATATGATATAAAAACAGAGAAAATTAGGTAATCTCCATGTTTGAGAGCCTGAAAACAACATTTTCAGACATTTTTTGCATGAAAAATTACTTAAACGATTAATCGATTAACAAAACAGGTTTTTTTTCTGTCTATTATTCGTTGCAGCTCTATACATCATATTTCTATAGATCCCCAGTTTCTGTAGTTTCTCTGTAAATGAAGCTTTCCATACTGTAAACATACATTACCTTATCCTATACGGTTTATGCTTATACAGCCTGCTCACCTTTTGAGAGTGTGAAAGTTGGTGTGAGCTGGGCTGCAGCGTGTGACCCAGTCTATATTGTCCACAAGCAGAAAAGCGAGAGATCGTAAAAGAAAGAGGTGCAGGAAGAAGAGAAGGATGAGAGCAGACATTGGGGGGGTTGGGGCAGGAACAGGGCGGAAGGTTTACGGCTAGCTGACACTTTTCTTTTTTTGCCTGTGTTTTTGCCTGTCTCACTTGAACAAACATCAAGTGTGAGACTGTCTCTTGCTTATCTCTCTTCCACCATAAAGCACTGTGAGAGGATGTGTTTGTATGAGAGAGAAGCTTGAAATTTGTACTAAAATATGTCTTAGTCTTAGACTTTTCAGCTCCGATGGCTCCCCTTTTACAAAGGCCCATTTGAAAAGCTTGTTTGGGAAAAGAGAGGAAAGAAACGGACTCCATGTAAAAGTGGCGGTGTTTACTCTTACATTAACTAAACTCATCCTTCTTGGCAGAGTTTGGGTGAGGCATGACAGACATGTACACAGACTCAAGCTGTCCAAATACGAGTGCAGCGAGACAGGGCCTATCCGGATAGCAGGCGCACCACATGTCCCATAAAGAGGCCGTGTAGAAAGAGGATAGGAAAGGGGGAGGTAAAGACCATACACAGTCCACATAGCATGAATGCATAGAGACCGAAGCGCTAGCTCAGCCAGCTAGCAACGAAATCAGACCAAGAGATTGATTAAACGAGAGCCCGGATGAGAGAAAAAGACGTAAATGAGCGAACGCACGCGTGGGCATTTTCGGTGTTTGGAGCAGTTTCTCTAAACAAACCTCCGAGCGGCACAGCAGGTAAATGCTATAATTCATCGGAGCGCACACAGCGCCCCAGTTCAGACAGAGAAAGGGAGCTCTATGAGGCATTATTGGAGGTGAATAGTGCGCGGTGGTGCCCCAGCTAGATAAATAAACTCCCAGCGCTCAGGGCCCAGGACCTCACTGGTAGAGAGAACAAACAAGACCAGAGTCAACCTGGGTCACTTCTAAATGTTTATTTCACCCCCTCCTTCCCGCCATCCTTCAATCCAAGTCTCCCTCGTTCCATCCCCTTTTTCAGCATCCCCCCCCCAACACACACACACTCAGACCAAGACCACCCCCCAACAAATAAACACAGCTATAGATACATGTGCATATGACAGACACATGGCCTCCATGATGCAGGCTGCTCCTTACCTACCTGCCTTTTTGAATTAAAACAAATGTATTCATCATGTGGCCACGTTTACAGTGTTAACATAAAAGTGTAGTGTAGTGTTTTTATAAAAGCCAAAGCTTTTATAAAAAAAGGGCACCGAACTGTCAGTCTTTGCGACATTGAATGCAACATACTGAGAAAGGCTGCAATGCAACTGAAAACGGGATAATGAAAACTCAATCAATATAGTGTGGCACCCTTTCTCTCCCAGCTGAAGAGCAACCTTTTGTCTTTGGTCTGCGCCAAATAAAGCGGCACCAGTCACCTCAGAGTTTGCACCATTTGCCTCCGTCTTTAACACCGTGAAAGTATAAAAAGTAAAGGGGAGAGGGAGCCGGAGAGAGACTGAACATTTTCTTGGTACTTGGGAGGGAAAAAAGAAATGCTTCTTGGGCTCAATAAATTCATTTCTCGACTGAATGAGACCAGCAACGTGGAAAAATTTTGCCTTTCAGGCGGGGATGAATGTATGTTTCAACCACACATTAAGCAGTATTAGCGGTCAGTGGAGTGTCTAATGTGACTATTTTTCACAGTGGCCAACTCTGCCCATGATTAGCATAATTAGCAGAGGCAAGCCTATACATATGGAAATAGAAAGTGCCTAAATGCCAACCCTGGTGGAAATTTATGTGTGGTGGCTAACACCACTGGCACATCTGAATAGAATGTAAGTGAAGCTGAATTTTCATGTTGTTTTCGCTGTTTTATACTGTTTTTAAGGTGTGATCTCAGGGTGGTTGTTTTGGGAGCTGCAGGATTCAAACACATTGAAGCTGATTCAAATTTAGTTTTCTCGCGTTCGCACATTAATTAGGATTTCTTCCTCCTAAAATAACTGTCTTTGGCGATTAATGAACAGATACAGCGTGCGTGTGAAGACAAAAACACACACACACACACACACACACTGTATTTCTATAGGTAAGATACCAAAGTGCCAGCCTTACCCTCCCACAGCCAACTCTGGCATTGTTTTACAGGCTGGGAAAGTTTTGGTCCATTTGGTTTTGTTGTGAAAAAAAAAAACCTCTTTATTTTATTCCGCTGTTTGTTGGGAAACATCTGAAAGAAATTGAAGGGTTGAATGACAAAAGGGTGTGCATTCAGTGTGGAGCTGCTGCACTGAAGGATTGTATGGAGGAACGGCCCATCTGCTGGGGGCAGCCCGCTTTAGGCGGTGCCCTGGCTAGGGAATGCCATATAGGGCAGGGCCGGGCTGAGGACCCAAAGTGGGGCACAGTCCTGATTCTGGAGGGTCCACATGTGACAAAAGGAGGTTTTTTTGTGATGCTGGGTGCCAGGCCAAGAGAATGAATTTCTCATTTGGCTCCTTTGCTGAAAATCAAAAGAAATAAAGGACCTCTATTGGAGGGGGGAAAAAAAACGTCTGAGAGAAAAAGTAAATGATGGATAGAAGAAGGCTTTGTTTTTTTTAAAGTGTTGCTACTCTCTGGTGGTCAGACCTCTTTTTCCCCTTAAATCTATCTTTTATTAAAGGAGGTTCTGTTCAATACTCGTCATGTTGCCACGCTGTGTAAATCAGGAAAGACATAGCAGGTAAAAGCATACATGTCACTTTCAGCCCTCTTCGTCTTGGGTCTTCCTCCATAGCAGCGTGGGGCCTTTCAGAGGCCCCCTAATCCAGCTAATCTACCACACTGAACTTTGAAGGTGGCCTGGTCTGACCTAGCATGGCCTGGAACCGGGACTAGGCCTGTAAGCCACCAAGACAGAATAGAGTAGAATAGAATAAATTTGAAGCGCAGCACTTTAAAGATGGCCTTGCCTCCGTCCTAGAAGCCAGATGTGAGAAGCCGCACATATTTCACCGAGTTAGGGGATTCTGGGTGTTCGGCTTTCGGGGATGGAAGGGTCAGGTGGAGAGGAAATGACTGAGGTTGGTGGAGACAGGGTCCAGTGTTTAAACCGGTGTGTACACACACACACACGCACACACATTCATACACAGCCATGAAACCATGTCGGGGCTTGTTGTGACATTTTTCATTTGCTTTTCACTTTCCTGATGTCGTAACTGTTGTGAAAGTGCTTTTAGTGGTGAAGCTAAATGAATTCACATGTTTCACCCAGCAAGTTAAAATTTGTGAGGATGGTGGTCGAGTTTCTCGAAAACATCCAATGAAAGAACTGCGGGTGTGATTTAGAAGGAGTTGTGATCATTTTGTGATTCTTCTTTTTTTTTTTTTCATTTTTGATCACGCTGCCAAACATGGACTAATATTTCATGTTACAAAATTGCTCATGTATTAAAATTACCAGCCGCTGGGGTGTTGAAACCCCCGGGTTTCCACACTCAAAGGCGCTTTCTTCCCAGGGTGGGAAAATTTCCGGGAACTGTCTCTTTAAGGCTGTGTGGAGCGCAGGCTGAGTGCAGGGAGAGGGTAGGGGGATTGAAAAAGAGTGAGAAAGAAGTAGAGAGAAGAGGGAGAAAAAGGAGAAGAGAAACCGGGAGATAGAAAGAAAAAGACAGATAAGAAAAGAAAAGGACAAGATTCCTTCTGGAGCGAGCGGTGAGCCTGAGCAGAGCTAGAGTAGTCGCGAAGCTCAGAGTTGGGTGATTGGGGCCGGACCAGGGGTTGAGGAGAGAAGGCGAGAAAGAGAGAGAGCGAGAGAGAAGAGAGAGGACTGGCTGCCTGGGTGGTCCAGATGGGAGGAACGAGACACAAATAGCTATAATTTACTTCAGGAGGCCTGTAATTACAGAGCCAGAGTCTCTCCGAGCCACCCAGTTCCTGTTGGGATCAAAACCCCACGCTGCAGAGGTTAACATACGAAATGTCAAAAAAGGTTTAACAGATGTCAAAGAGGTCCGCGAACGGAAAGGGTTCCATTTTGTAGTAGCCTTTTTTGATTGGAAATCTGTGTGGCGAGGAAGTGGAGGAGTGTAGCGCCGTTTTTACACCAAGTCGGATCCTTACATGTGCTCGACAGTGTGAAAATTAAAGTCAAATAAACTCAAAAACCTTTAAAAAAACATCTTTATTTTCTCAACTACAAGAGTCTTGAGGATATTATTCTACATCTTTTTTTTTGGAATAAAAGCGTTATAAAAACTTGTCGACTTTAACATTTTTTGTAGGACCAGATGTGCAAAGGATATCCAGCAAGATTTTGAAGGTTTTTTTTTCTTTTTTTGGGATGCATCGAGCCAGACACCCGTGACAGCAAATAATCGAGGTGACCTTATATTCCGAAAGCCCCTGCGTAGGTAATTAAAGCCTTGAAAAGCGAAGCCTAGACATACATATTGGACTGTGTCTCCAAGGCCCAGAGTTCTAACCTGATCTCACACATTTGCGGCGTAGGCTGAATAGTTTGTTTTTTCTTTTTCTCCCCATCAATTATAGGAGCCTGCTCCAGGCTGGGGGAGGTGCAGAGAGCGTGAGGGGAAGAGAGAGAAAGAGAGAGGGAGAGAAAGACAAGAGGCAGGAGCTATAGGGAGTATTAAGAGAGGAATAGATGCAGTCAGGATGGAGCGCGGCGTAGGGAAAGTGAGTAAAAGAGTGACGAGAGTTAGAATTAAGAAGGAGGTAGCCCTTGTTTCCAAACTCCCCCCCCCCTCCCCCCTTCCCTCTCTGGGGTTGTCATGTAGTGGGACAGCGAGAGGGGCAGACGGGCCCTCTGTGATCCAGCGCGGCATGTTTCATGTCCACTTGGCACAGGCACAGATCCCCCCGGCTGGCAAACTCTTTTCAGGGCAACCTCCTGTAATTAGGGGGCTGGAGTCTACCGCACAGCACAACATAGCTCCCTCTCTCTCTCTGTTATTTTTTCATCCTCTTTCTATCTCTTTTTTTTGTTCATCACCACCTCTGACCATCTAATATATCTCTCTCTTTGAATCTATCGACCTTTCTTTATCTTCACGTTCTTTAATGTCTTTCAATCCCAGCTTCTGCGTGCCATATCAACGCCGTTCCCCCCTTCGCCGACTCTCTCTCGAGCACTCAAAATGAATCTGAATCGATATCTGCTGCCCCTGAGCAGAGTGGCAGAGGGTTTTTGGGGCATCAGAGGGCTGCTTTTTCCAAATGAACAGGGCACATCTGTTTCGCAGGAGGAGCCAATGAGAAGCTGTATTACTCATTTCTCTTGGCCAGACGCTGGCTTGTGTGAAGTGCCTTCAAAACCAACACTGGCGAGGGCCAAGGGCGTTGGTCGATATATATGTGTGTGTTCTTCTTGTGTAAGTGTGTGTGCATATATACGCACGGAGCACACTTTGTTATAGGATCCAAATGTGTGTGTGCGTGTGTGTGTGTGTGTCTTTGTATGAGCGTTAAAGAAATGTGCTAATGTATGAATAATATACAGTATCTATCTATCTATCTATCTATCTATCTATCTATCCCTATCTATCTATCTATCTATCTATCTGTATTCATTTGTCCTTTTATTCTTTGTCTTCTAGCTGGTAGCCGGGTGAGCACGGAGCTTCGCTACACCAAGGAGAAGCAGGGAGAGGAGTCAGTATTTACCTCACAGATGCTCATCCAGACCCCCAAAGAAGAGGGCACCAATATTCTTACCCAGGACGCTTTGCTGGTTCACATGGAAGCAGCCCTGTCCGCCAGCAAGGTCCAGGTGTCACTGTTTGGAAAGTAAGAGAACCACAGACATGTTACGTGAAAACGTTTCCTCGTGTGTCGACGATAAGAGCTGTTAATTAATTAAATTTTCTCTCTCGTAGGTCGTGGGATCTTAACAAAATATGCTATAAATCAGGAATTCCTATTATAGAAAATGTCATGATTGAAAGGGTAAGTTCACAACTTCATTTTTTTTATTCCTGTATATAGATATTTTCCCTGATTTGTGATGTGTAATCGTGCTTCCTTTCCATTTCCTGATCCCAGATGATTGACAAGCTATTCCCCTGTATGATAATCACCCCATTGGACTGTTTTTGGGAAGGGGCCAAACTACAGGGAGGCTCCGCCTATTTACCGTAAGTCTTGGAATATTTGACCCAACTTTCTTTACTTTTTTTTTTTTTGCAAATTAAAACATTTCATAGAAAGTCTTGGCTCTCCCTTTGCTGTCATTGCTTCCATCTGACTTGCGTTGCAGACTAGAGGCTTTTGGAGAGGTCCGTAACTTTTAACACATGCTCGATGGAGACATACAGTTGGGCTTTCAGGGTTCTGTCAGTGGGTGCTGTGACTGACAGCGGCGGTCAGTAATAGAGTTCTTTTAGGGCCCAGAGAGGGACCGGAGGGGGGTGTCCTGACAGAGAAATTCAAAGAGGGAGAGATGCAGCGAGGGAGGGATGGAGAGAGAGAGGAGATGGCTGCAGCAGCAACTGGGTGGTGGGTTGGTAGAACGGAGGGCGGGGAGGCGGCGGCGGCGGTGGCGGTGGTGGTGGTGGTGGTGGCAGGGGAGCCCTTTGGGTCAGACAATGGTAAGCATTCTTTCAGTTTACGAGTGAGTGTCCATCAGTGCAGGGGCCCCGGAGGAGGGAGGGGGGCCGGCTTTGTCAGCTCACGGCTAACACTCGGCATTCTCATGGTAATGCCCCGGGCTCCCAGCTCCCAAGTTGTCCAACAAATAAAATGGGCAGTATTCAAGCCTCAAGTCCCTCGAGAAAGACAGAGAGAAGCTACAAGACGGTTAACAGTGGAGTCTGGGCATATTTTAGTTTTTTTTTTCTTCTCCTTTTTTCAGGACGAAGTTCTCTTGAGAAATTGAGTCACTGAAAGAGAGCTTTTTTTTTTTTCGTCGTCAGAAGTGATATTTCAATTGAGTCCTTAGTTTATAAAAGATAGTTTAGATCACAGCAGATGTTTCTTTGGGAACAAATTATTTGTTTATATTTCTGTCCACGGCGGTATGTTGCATGACAAAGCCAGCACATACAGAAACAAACATCCCATCCTTAGCATCTCCCAGTTGGCTTGTGTGAAAGCAGAGCCACAGAGAGGATCTTTTGATGATTCACACGTCTCCCAAGTATTCCTGTAAATCACACTAAGTGTTCCGCATCTGTTGTTGTTTATTAATAGTTTTCTTCGCTCGTTTCTCACGTGGAGCTGTTGGAAGGGAACTTGTGGCGGTCACTGAGGCCTGTGTGTGTCCCCCTCAGCTTCCGCTTCACTTCAGTTTTAAATGCAAAAAAAAAAGTGAGATGGAGAGAGAGAAAGGGGAAGAGGGAGAGAGGCAGATTGGGAAAGAGAATGAGGAAGAGTGAGCGAGAGAGAGAGAGAGAGAAAAAACTTGGGAGAACAAAGAGCAGCAATCTATGAAAAAACAAAAGGGCCCAGGCCCGGTTCACTCAAGCAAAAACTAGCTGATAAAGGAGTGTGTCTTTGCGAGCAGCAGCAAAAGGGACCCTGGTATGTGGGAATAGGAGAGGAGCTCTCTTCATGAGCCGTTGGAGGGAGATTGAGATACTTTGGGACTCTTTTATTTCCATCTCTTTCTGTCTGTCTTCTTTCTTGCTTTGTCTCATTGCAGAAATGTCCATCTTAAGTGTTTTATTGCACCGAATCCCAAAATCTTGCCAATAATGTAGCATATCATTTTCTTTTTTTGGCTCGTCTTATTTGAAGCAGCAGCCATTGATAATATTAAAGTGGATCGGTTCATTTTCTGAAAGATAAATACAGTAAAACGTTTCCAAAGCAGGATATCTAGCTATAAATTGATGCTAATTATTGGTCAGGACATGTAAAACACTCCAGATAGACTTCAGTCCCTTCAGCAAGCATACTAGAAAAGTCAAAAGCACGAGAAAGCAGTTAATTTGAGTAGTTTAGAGTAGATTTACAGACCCCTAATATAGAGCAAATTATGAATTTATCTCACGGAGAAGGAGGATGGCGGTACAGTCGAGGCTCAGAATAGAGTTTATTTGTCCGTGAGCATCGTACAACAAACAGTGTGAGCGTTCCCCCTTTGCTTCTCCTCTCATCCCTCACCTATTTCCCTCCCAACCTCTCCCCTTCCCTCCCTCCTTATCAAGATGTTTGGGAGGCAGAGGTAATCGTTATGACTCAGTGCAGGACATTGAGGAATGGAAGCGAGCAGGCAGCCACCGTGCCTTTTCCCCGGGCATTGTGGCAGCGTGAAACAGGATAATAAACGCTATTTTATCCTGTATCTGCAGCTAGCCTCCTGCGTAGCCCCGGCACCACCAGAAAGAGAGAGAGAGAGAGAGAGAGAGAGAATTAAACTGAACCGAAAGAGTCGTAGTTTTTCTGCTCACAGTAGCAGGAGTGCGAAGCCGCACAGCCTCGCAGGCACAAAGCGATAAAAGCTATTTTACAGTTACTTCTTCAAGTTATTTTCGAATATGTTTGGGTTGATGCTCATCATGTATGTGTCTTTGCTCTCCAGGGGTATGCCAGATATCCAGTGGATGAATCTAGATCCAGTCAAGCTGATGGAGGAGCTGAGTCAGTTCACTTCACTGGAAGGATTTAAGGAGATGTTGGACAAAGCCCAGGTGGGACACACAAACACACACACAAACAGATTTACTGAATGATAGACTTGTTTAGTTGCATACCTTTTTTCCATCCACTGAGACTTTTTGTAATGTTTGATTCCTTAGGTGGGACATGCCTACATGAACAGGCCATGTCTAGACCCCTCGGACCCTGACTGCCCTCTCAGTGCACCCAACAAGGAGCAAGGAGAGGTAAACTGACACATAAGTTCAGTCGTTATAAACAACAAGACGTTGTAGATGAAAATAGCACCAACACCTCACATATTTCTCTGTTTTTCCGTCTGCTCCTCTGCTGCTCGTCCATTCAGAGTCCCGACATTGCCGGGCGTCTCCAGGGTGGTTGCCATGGTTTCAGCCGGAAGTTCATGCACTGGCAGGAGGAGCTGATCCTGGGAGGGCGAGTCAAGAGCAGCCAGGACGCTCTGCTGAGGTGTGTGTTTATTACGACGTAGAAAAGTAGAGAAAGATCAGACTCTGCAGTTTTACAGAGTGTGTCATAAGTTTGTCATATTGGAGGATGTGATAGTAAGGGGGGGGGGGGGGGTTGTATGATCGCTGCCAGCCGAGCAGGGCAAGCAGCCCGTCAGCTTGTGAGCCGCCGTGACT